>BEXV01000093.1:157299-188351 GCA_003118195.1 Hemicentrotus pulcherrimus
TTCAAGCGCTTAATTTCTCTCCTTTCCCCTCTCACTCTCTGTTTCAGTTTCAGTTCAGTTTCAATTTTATTTTTCATTTCCAAC
This sequence comes from Hemicentrotus pulcherrimus, assembly GCA_003118195.1. Taxonomy (NCBI): domain Eukaryota; kingdom Metazoa; phylum Echinodermata; class Echinoidea; order Camarodonta; family Strongylocentrotidae; genus Hemicentrotus; species Hemicentrotus pulcherrimus. The sequence continues at coordinate 157,384 of BEXV01000093.1, forward strand.
AGAACAGTGATTTTGAAAAGAAATCAGATATACAATTCAATATTCACTAATATAGTACATTTTACAGGGTTTAAAGTTAAAAAATAGAAAGTATATATAAATATCCAATATAATTATAAAAAAAAAATACAGTTAAACCTGAGGAAATGGACTGTAAAGCAGAGCTTGAAAATGTGGATCTTTCTCCTCTCTCTCCTCTTTCTCCTCTCCCTCTCCCTCTCCATCCCCCCTCTTTGTTACAGAGACTACTTTCTATATTTTTCTATCCTGAAAGGGGATTATATTTGTGTAATACCATTAAAGGTAGTTGTGCCCCCAGCAGGGCTATATTTAGCTATAAAAGTTATATCTTATGCATATTGAGTAATGACAAAGAATGCCAAGCATATACACGCAAATCTCTGTGCTTGCTTCAGGGAAGGATATGTAAGACTCACCAGGCGCACAAATTGAATTATTATCCTTGTGTATTCTGGGCTATTGCTAACAGGGTATCCTAGTAAGTGTTATTATTCTGTATGAATTTTCCCCCAATATTTATTCAATATATTTTCAGTAAATAATAGAAGAAAAAAATAATGAGCAGTATTAATTATCACAGTGAATAGCAAGTAATATCAATGTGAAGATTCAACTTCATTTTGTTCCAGATGTAAACCTGGGCCCCATTTCACAAAACTTTTCACCAGTGACAAATGACAGTTTTTGTTTTAAGCTAGTGAAATCCTTGATTCTGATTGGTTATCAGCAGATTTGTCACTGATTATTGTCATTTGTCACTGAAAAAAAGGCTTTGTGAAACGGTTCCCAGGTCTTTATGTCCTGACTCTTAAAAGTAAAAATGATTCATTCCTTGGCCTTGATTTCACTGTATTTTTTGTAATTGAAATGATCGAAATATGGCCTCAAAATACTCATGAAGACTAAATAAATACTCATCAGTGTTTTAGATAAAAATAAAAAAAATGTTTGCCTTGGCAAGTGGTACAATGTTCTTCAATGCCTTTTGCACCTTTTATGGAATGTATGCTTTGTCAAATTTTCATTCAATTTATTCCATGTGATATTGCATGTTTTGATAATGAATTCAAATAAAGAACATTAAAAGTATGCATACAAAGTCTTCACTTACAGACTACACTTTGGGAAACAGATCTAGATCATCACAAAACACTTGAAGATGATTGTGACCTTGTACAGATGATCATAGTATCACATCCAATAATTATTGAGCTGTCGTTACCTGCCTGGTCTGTTCAAATGGCTTCAGATTTACGTTGAGCATAGTGCATATAACATCATGCAACATTTTTTACAACATGTATTACTATAAAGTACTCAAAATGTCAAAAAAGTGCCACAATTGATACTAGTGTTTTCTTTCAACATGTCAAGACACAATATTCTGGGCAGCAGAGACATATGTTCAATCCAATATTTCAGGCACACATTTAAGTTTAAATCTTCTTTGGAGGAAATACTATTTTTCATTTTATTCAATTCATTATGCACACAAATAGAGAAATGCTCACACAAAAGGAATAAAAAAAAAACAATCAAAAACAAATAAAAACAACAGATTAGTGTACTGATATTGAAACCTTGAATTTGAAGAAAAAAACCTTTATCATAGATCTCCAACTTCTCTGACACATTGTTCATATTTGTGCTTTCTTGTAAATCAACTTGCCATCGAAATAGACTTTCCCTTTAAGGAAAAAAAAAGCCCAACTTCCCCCTGATTTTCTGTCCATTCAACTCCAAAAAGATATTTTTTTTTAAAAATCCATGTATTAGGAGATTCAGTATCATCAAGATGAAATGCCATGAAGGTCATTGCTATTTGCGTTTCATTTTTATCATCCATTCCCCAAAATAGATAATGTTACTGAATCAAAGATGTTCTCTCTGTAATGCAATACTTCTGAAACAAGCTCAAATTACTTTTAGTCAAAGAGCAGATGACTGTTTCATGCATGAGTCAGACAAAAAAAAAAAAATCTAAAAGTGGAATCTACAATATTTGTGATTTGTCCAACTCTCTACAAATCAGGATACTCTACCATAAAATGTATTTCCGAGTTTCTCTCATGTCCAATGATGTTGAGAGTTAAAACAGTGTTTTGGATTTAAGTTTTTGTAAAATAAGCCACTCATTATCTTTAGTTACGGCACTGTTGTTCAAGCTATTTGTAACAATGTATTGGGTGAGAGTATAGTCTAAGATTTATGTGTGTGTGGAGGTTGGGGGGGGGGGGGNGGTGGGGGGGGGGGGGGGTAGGGAGGAGGGGTCAAAAGTTATTCGTGGGTGAGAATGTACTCTAGTCTACTCAAACCTTGAAGAATCAATCTTTATTCAAAACTTTTAATGTAGGAAGGAAGGGCAGACTAACCGTTTCCTGCAATACTTTGCCCGTCTCGTATAACCTCTGGCACGTGCATCCTGCCTTTATCACGAGGGCTATGCGAAAAAGATTAAGTGGGTTTTGTGTTGGCTTGATCCACAAAGGAAACTAAACTGGAGAGTTATTTTGACTAGCAAGTTTCAGTTGTTAATGTGTGTGGCAGGATAATGTAACAAAGTTTGAGCCGCCAGTGTGTTGAACTGTTCTTCGTATTGCTCTAATTGAGGCTGTTTGTACATGTCGGCACTGGTCATTCTGCGTATTACAACTCTCCGTCTGTACCTTGTTCGTATTGCTTCGGTTGAGGCTGTTTGAGGCTGGTTATTCTGCCTGTTACAACTCTCCGTCCGTTTGCCTTTTGGAATAATTGTACATGAAGGAATAAAGCGTTTAAGTCAGGAAGATTTTCTCTGGTACGTGTCAGCACTGCCTGTACCTTGTGTGACGACTATCTGTCTGTCCTTCCATCTGAGGAACGGAAGAATAGGAGTTTATGTTACAGAGGCTTTATACTTTGTACGCATGAGCACCCTTTTGTCTTTTCCCCCTTATGTTTAGCACCAGTAGTCTGTTCACTTTAGGACTAATCTCATATATGAATGAATAGGAGTTACATCAAGAATACTTACTCATACATGGATGAATAATATCCTTGGATGTCTGACACAACATTTTGTTGGATATACTTGATGGATAATGCATGTACATGTACATGTAACTATTATACACCGCATAGTAGATTATGTATTGCAGAACTGTAGTATAAATGCACCAATGTTGTATAGTTTCATTTTCTTTTCTTTTATTCTTCTTTATGTCTGGACGAGGGGGAGGGATTAATCCCAGTAAGACTTTTAGGACTTCTCTTATAATCATCTAGATGAGATAGACATTGTTGGACTTGGACGTCATTTAATTGGAATCAATGTCAAATCTTGTAGGACTTCTGTTCGACTCATCCATTCTGCATTGCCAGGCGGTGATCTTACGTCTCAATCTTTTTGTTTTATCTTGCTGCAGGAAACTCTGACGAAAGCAAGGAGGATCACAGCGATGATGACGAGAACGAGTTCTTTGATGCCATAGAGCAATTTCAGTTCACCACCTCCGTTCAACTGCCAAGGGATAATTCTAATCTGCATCACAGGTAAACCTAGTCATTTGTTATTTGTTCGCTATATATGAAAAGCACTTATAAAGGATATGCAATATATGCATGTATCAAAAACAATATATATTTGTTATACATTCACAGTATATGTTACAGGAAATACATTTTAAAAATGAGAATGAGCACAGTGTTTGATATCAGTGTAACTGATACTCTTTATACCCATGCCCTTTGATTTGTGTCATGTTTGAATCTCTGATATCAGTATCTGATCATTACCACTTTCCCATATACTCTAAACCATGTCATGTTTGAATATCTGACATCAACTACAGTCCCGTGTACTCTCAGTTGTGTCATGTTTGAATCTATTTACAGGAGAACGCCCAGTGAGGGAAGTGTGGCAAGCACTGAAGCCAGCAGTGGAGAAGAGATGCAGCCGGGGGTAGAGGCAGTGGTCCAGATTAACAAATTGGATGAGGGAAACAATGTAAGTCAATCATTTTTTGTTATTATATACAGTTGTACATATACTTCAGTTAAAGGAAACCAAAACATTCATACTAAGTTACTTTTAGTGTAAAGTTTAAGATATTTAAAAAATATCAGTGAAAATTTGAACAAAATCGGGCAAGGAATAAGGAAGTTAGAGCTTTTTGAATGACTAGTCACTAGAGGGCGGTATTCAATTTGATGACATCATCTGTGAACAACTCTCCATGCCTTTTGTACATAAAATTTCACAATTTTTTTGTTTTCTTTGTATTTATTTGTGTTCTTGATCCGACTTCATAACATGTGAAGTAGAATATCATTTTGCATTCTATATCTTGCTTTCAGGGGAGTAGATTATCTCAATCACAAGAAAGAAGGAAAAACATGAAATTTGATGTACAAAAAGGCATGGAGAGTTGTCCACAGATGATGTCATCAAATTGACTACCGCCCTCTAGTGATTAGTCATCTAAAAAAGCTCTAACTTCCTTATTCCTTGCCCAATTTTTTTCACATTTTCACTGATATTTTTAAAATATCTTAAACTTTACAATAAAAGTAACTTAGTATGAAGGTTTTGGTTTCCTTTAAATACACCACTCAACCGATTCCCAACTGACTGATATTTGGCCATTTAGGGTAGTGTCATTTGTGATTGGTTGTTTTGTTAGTCTGTCTTCACTCTTCTTTGAATAATTGAGCTATAACAGGATTTTTTTCGGAAAGACGAGGTCGAAGCTCAAAGAATCAGGCAGAATCAATATAATAATAATGATGATAATTAACAGTTCTTGTATAGCGCATAACACATGGTATATAAAACGTGTCCCTAAGCGCTTTAGAGAAAAATACAACAGAATACAAAGACAAGATGAACTGGGTAACAGACATAAATAAATGAATTAAATGTTAAATAAGTGCGTCTTTAAAGCAACCTTAAACTTTACAATGGAATCAATGTATTTTAGATATTCCAGGAGATTGTTCCATAAAGTTGAGGCAGTGGGAGCAAAGCTGTGTTCACCATATGACCTGGTCATCACTGGTGGAATAACATACAATTTTTTCTTATTAGAACGAAGATTTCTAGAAGGTTTGTACAATGTTAACAGCTCTATCAAATAAGGAGGCGCAAAATCATAAAAACATTCATAAGCTAACAGCAACATCTTGAATATTATCTTGAACATCTACAATATTACTTATAAGTCATGTCTGCATAATTGATTTGGTTTTGATGCTTCAGAAAACAATGTAATATGTATATATGTATGTCTTTTAAAGGTTTCTCACCTCTTCTGAGAAAAGAAAAACAATTGTGGCAATTAAGAATTTTGGCTTAGTGCTGTTTTTCAAAGAAAGAGAAATTAAATCTAACATAATGTTTTCATGGAATACAAATAAGGGGCTCTAAAGAAACTTGGGCAAATGGAGAAAAAAGGAAACCTACTTTGCAGCCTATATAATCATCAGCATCTGTCTGTTCTGTAATTCCTATTGATCTGACAAACTCTTTTTGGAACAATACAAATTTGTGTATGAGCCATTACAACTTTAATCTCCGGGAAGCAATTATAGAAATGAGACACTTAGCTTGTAGAAGACAAATCAATCCTGAGGCAAATTTTGAGTGAAATGTTTTTTGTCGTCGGCTGTCAACAAGCAGGTTGTCGCTGCCATTGACAATACATAGCTCTTGCCTCTTATGGCCCTCCTGCGGACAGCCGACGTTATCTAAAGTTATTTATAAGAACTAAGCACTTGAGCTTGAGAAAGACCAATCCTGTGGCCGATTTGCAGCATACTCTGATTACAGAGATCCGAACTTGTTTTCTTGTTTACAGCTACCACACCGGTTGAAGACACAGCCCAAAGTCGGTCCGATGGTGAAACAGAGGCGCAAGAAGATCCCGGAGAAACCGAACCAGAGTCTGAGTCTCTGGAGCATCATCAAGAACTGCATCGGAAAGGAGCTCTCAAGAATACCCATGCCAGTAAGCAATCAAAAACAAAGCAATGAAATCTCCTCTTTAGTCCATTTGTAATATTTTGACAATCATGATAATGATAATGGTAACAATGATAATAATTATTACCCCAAAAATGTGTATGACAGTAATCATGAGGATGAGGGTCACAATTGTAATGATTGCAATGATAAAATTGTTGATGATGATGATAATGATAATTATACTTATTACTACAGTAATGACGATAGTTATAATCTAATGATGATGATTATAATTACATTCATGAAAATGTTGATGATACAAAGACAAAAGTGTTGATGAAGATGATTTGATGATGATGATGAAGATTATGATAATAGTAATCAACTTAAACATAAATTAGAAGTGAAAAGACACAATGACAATGATAGTGACAATGAAAACAACAATATAAATGACTATGATAATGATAGAGAGAAGAATAAAAAACAAGAGAACAAAATTAGGAGTAGAATTAAATAATATGTCACAATTTGAACTGCACCCTACATCTCTCTATCCTCTCTTCCCAGTCTCTCAATTTTAAATTGCAAAATAGGAAATTGAATTTGCAATTATTCTCACACATCTTCACATGTGTAGAACAAGTACATCAAACTGTTATCTGGATGATGGTGTCTGCAAAGTCTTGAATAATCCAAAAATTCCCAATGATTTGAACTGTAGCCTACATCTTTCCACCCACGCTCCCGTACGTCCGCCTCGTGCTTGCATCCCACCAAACCTCCCATCTGCATTTTCAGGTCACTTCTTTTAATAGGCTTGTTCTCATTATCCCGCCATTGAATCTTGGATGCAACACTGAAAGTAGGGTTTGTTTGTGAAACTGCCTGCAATTTGGTCAATTTGAGGGTTAATTCACCACTAAAGATCCATTCAGACTGTGATGTGCTCCGAAGCTTGAGCTAATTTTAAAAGCAAGCGGGCATGGCTTGACTTAATAGACTAATGGAGTAGGGGGAATTTTAAAGGGATTGGCTATCTTTGTCTCAGATTCTGAACAAAATCCTGAATTTAGCCCATGTTGCAATCATACATATAAACCTTTAGGTAAGTTAGGAATCCCATGACTTTTACTGTCTGATTATCAAAATAATTATGATTGAAATTCGAAATTTCAAATTTCCATCAGTTTTATTACCCTACAGTCTATTGAGGAAAATGAGTGTGGTAAAACCGGCCACTCAAAGATTTTCACTTTGTGAGGCACTTCATGATCATTTTAAAGTACTTTTTTTAGAGCTTCAATATTTCACCATATCACGTAGGGCCATGCATCTCAGATTTGTAAAACTTGAAACGTTTGGGCTAATGAAAATGTACCTAGCGGTACCTACGGTAGGCATAAATGCATAGCAATCCACCCTGTGTGGTTCAGAGTAGGGAGATGTAACTTGAAGAAGCAAAACTCTGAAGGAGAGCTTGACTTTCTAAGAAGCTGTTTTACAATGGAAACCTCTCTTTGATTTATGTAACACTTGGAATATTTTTGGGGTCGTGCATTGTGAATTCAGTCAGCTTGGGCTCATACCGATCAATTAGAATTGTAAAGGACTCGTGCATTTGTTTCAAGCTACTCCCTCAAAAGAATGTTACATAGAATCTGTGTGCTTAATTAGATTAATTATTTCCTTTGTATGTCATTCAAGATCTGTCTTTCCTGTGAATTGTCCTATTAAAGAATTTGAAACACTATTCAGTTAGCACCTAATTCAATGAAATTTTGAAAACCTGTATACTAATGTTTTACATAACAGCACAGCACAGGAAAAAATTTAAAATGATAGCTTGGTAGTTTAATAGTGGTGTTTTACTCTCATTTTGAAAAGTAGATATTACAAGAGCTTTTTGTCAAAGGAAGTCATCAAGTACTTTAAAGTTCTCCTTAGGGACCAGTTCTACATAATATTTAAAGAATGGTACTTGAAATACGCCGAAAGAGATTGAACATGGAATTGAGGATAAGCCGCAACTTAGTCAAAGTCATAAGTGGTTTGGAGAGCTCTCTAGAGGCTGTTGCTACATCGTAAATGAATGATATTAATTTTGTTAAGAGAAATTGACAACAAGTGGAGAGGCTTTTTGTTGTCAGCATTGGATCTGTATAATGGATGAGAATTTTCCAGTATTCCAGTTACATATTTAGATGCTTGAAGAATAACCACAGCATCAGTCAATGTCCCACATCCATGAAATTGTAGCCAGTCAGTAGTTTTCCAAACATTCCTTTCTTGATCTATCTAACAAGAGGTTGAAGGCCAAAATTTATTAATCAGTTTGAAGAAACTTCTATTTTTTTTTTGTTTTCCAATAGCTGTTATTTCTATAGTGTTTGCCTGTATTCCTGGCATTTTGAAGGCTAAATGAGTGTTATATGTTTGTGCTTGGTTTTTGTAAAACATGATAGCAGTGTAAAAAGAAGTTTCTATCTTCATTTCAGCCCCCCCTCCATTTTTTTTTTGGGGGGGGGGGGTAAATATATCTTTAAAGACTCTTCTTGCATCATATTTTTAAGACTTCTTTCAGGGCTTTCCAAAGCATACCGTATTTGCCGGCGTAAACGCCGCAGTATTTTCGGGAGAGAAAAAATCTAGAAGTCGGGGTGCGGCGTATATACGGCGACAGAGTAAAATTCTTTTTTTAAAAATCAAGTCAAAACCAGCACAAATTTGCACATATGGTACTACGAATGGTACTATAACTATACCACTATGGAACAGGACATTTCCACACATCTTACCGACAATTTTACCTTGCATTGTTGACATGAAGACGCAAATAATCTTCCTAAAACAACATCTGCCGATAGATCTTGATAAAAGTTCGTGCCAATGCATTGCAAAAGTAAAATAAGAAGTATCCAGCACGCAAATTGCCGTTTTCAATCCATTTCAATGTATAGATCACAAAAAAACTGCAGACTTGGGCATCGGTGCAGGATATCCGCGCGGTCTAAGGCTCCCAATCTACCTGTGTCGGCCCGGGTTCGACTTTTTTTTTGTTCTTTTTTTTTGTTCTTTTTTTTTAAAGGTCAAAATCGGGGGTGCGGCGTTATCGCCGGCAAATACGGTAGTTGTTCTCCTATGGTTATATTTTCTTTTAAATTGCAGGATAACCTTGGTATGACTTTTTATTACAGATTGTTCAATAATTATGCAAATGTTTCAATTTTATATCAGTCAAAACTTTATGTTTACCTCTCATGGGCAGTGCATATTAATATACAGTTAGCAATTGAATTGTAAATTTGATTTTGTTTTTGTGTGTGTGTGTGTGTGTGTATGTGTTTGTGTTTTATCGTAACTCAAGAATGGAAGGTGGATTGGCTGAAATTGGAGCTTGTGTTGAATAATAGATGTTAGCTTTAACCCATTGCTTACGGGAACCTGGTGGTCCCTGTGTTAAGCCTATGGGAATAAGATAATTCAGTACTCAACGGGTTAATCTGTCACATTCTCAAGAAACATAATTCGGAACAAAAATCAATTTTTCTCTCACTTAAGAATTTACAAAACTAGGTGAGAGTTTGAAAAATGTAGTTATTAACTGTATATCATACAGCTATCCTATATCATTTATCATATCATATTTCAAACCACACAAAAATAATCACCAATTCACCCCCATCTTTGTTTATCTTTGTATTTTGTTTGTTACAGTGCTCAGAGACTTTGATGGTAAGCGTTTTATAAGCACCGTTTTTATTATTATTATCTTTCTCTAACCTTAGGTCAACTTTAACGAGCCGCTGTCCATGCTACAGCGGCTGACGGAGGACATGTTCTACAGCGACCTCCTCAGTATGGCCGCCCAGTGCGACGACACCTGTGAGGAGATGGCTTACGTGGCCGCTTTCATCACATCGGCGTACGCCGAGACGTCGGTGCGCACGACAAAGCCGTTCAATCCCCTCCTAGGAGAGACATTTGAGTGCGACAGGATGGATGATTTAGGGTGGAGAGCAATAAGTGAACAGGTAAGGATGTTAACCTCTGACCTTATAATTGATTGTGATGTTATTTCTTCCATGATTTGCCATGTGATATTTTGATGCAAAATTCCTCTATAATATTCTGGTTGTGAAACCTCAGTTCGAAAGAGACTGATTGTCATTTGGAATTCTTTTCATAACTCTTTGAAAAGGAAAAATGTAAATTATGAAATCAAGAAAATTTGCAGAAGATTTTTATGCTCTGAAAAGCAACCACACATAAATGTACATGTGGGGCTACATGTTCTATGGATTGCCTGATTAACCTTATTTCACCATCTTTAATTGTTTATTTCTCAAATCACACATTGTAATCGTTGGTGAGAAAGGCTGTTAAAAATGCCTTTGAGCACATTTCTTGGGAAGTGTGTGTCATCATGTTCTTTGATCTGATTAAAATTGGGCTCCATGGAAAACTTAAGATTCCAACTCTGTGCCAACCTCACTTGTATTTTAAAGGTGAGTCATCATCCGCCCGCAGCAGCCTTCCATGTAGAGAGCAAGGACTGGACTCTGTGGATGGAGACGACCATCAGCAGCAAGTTCCGCGGAAAGTACCTCCAGATCTTCCCTCAGGGCACGGCCCACATCTCCTTCAAGAAGTCTGGCAGTCACTACACCTACACCAGAGTCACTGTCACCGTCCATAACATCATCGTAGGCAAGCTATGGGTAGACCAGGTAAGAAATGTGGTATTGATGAAGGTGGTGGTGGTGATGATGATGATGATGATGCTGATCTAGTGGAAGCCTATGTATTGTTCAAAAACACCTACTGTAAACGCTGTTATTTTTGCATGATTAATATTGAGAGAATCCAAAACATATCCGTGGGTTTTTTAATTAGCGTTGCATGCAATTCAGCCCGTTCATATCATGCATAGTCATGCTTATATTTTCACGAGTTCTAAAATTTGTGCTTGCCAATCTTAGCGCAAAATCCCTGAAAAATGAATGTAACGCAATTATTTCTGTGTTTACAGTATATGATAACGCCTGGGCTACCACCCCAGAACCTCGGACGATATGCCCTTATAAATTGACATCAGTATAGGTATCCAAACACTAAATTATGACCAAGGGTATGTTTCCTGGGGGATAATGTTAATTGTTATGGGGGCTATTTGTTAATAGGGTTAGTTTTCGAGGGGAGGGGAGGGGAGGGGTAACTACTCTAGATATCCGGAGAGTAGGAGTAGGTTTCTTGGGATAATTTCCTTATGGGATAGTTCCATGGTGGATGGTTTTCAGGGAGCCAGTTGTATGGGCAAGATAACCAAAGAGGTAGTTGTCCTAGAATTGTCAAAAGCAATCCAGTTTAGTGAAGATATGAGAAGTAGTGAAATTGAAAGCATATTTGAAGTCATCTGTTATGTCCCTCTCTTTTTTTTTGCAGTCTGGTGAATGCGAGCTTCTCAATCATACAACCAAAGATGTCTGTCGACTTAACTTCAAACCAACCAGCTACTTTTCTAGAGATGTTCCAAGGAAGGTGAGCCATTTACATCCATTCTGTAAATGTGACCGTTCTATAGGTGGCATCTATTACTTGGATGACAGTAGAATGAGGGTGTGTACCTGCGACGCCCAAATCTCCATCTGGAATGGGGATTTGTCACTGCCACATCTAAACCCCCATCTAGCTCTTTCGGATTTGTACGCAAACACTAAAAGTATGAGGACACCGTGTTTGTGTAGCCCATTGGCATACTTTGTGTGATGAATAGCTTTACAGTGTGTGGCAGCATGAAGCTTAGCCACCTGTATCGTATTAGTTAGACATGAAATAATACACAGAGAATCTTTTTTCTTTGTTCAGAAAGAATGAAATTGTCTCAATGGAAAAAGACGTGTTGAAATGTCAGTTCAGATATGATCCAGTAAACTGTCGCAAAAGCTGCTGCGTCTTTTTTTTAAAATGTGTAAATGAAAGGTAAGTGCACATGACAAGATCCTGTTTGGATTTGCTGAGCTCTGTATTTTAAGATGCATCGATATTCGCTCAAAAAAATAAAATGCCACAGTTTAGCTGCTTCATATCTGAACAAGGATTAAACAGGTATCTGAAACGGGGGGAACCCATCCGTGAGGCTTGTTGTTAAAAAACATACAACTTCCCTTGGTCGCCCCAATCATCCGGGCCTTTATATAATGTCCATTTCCCCCTGTTTTTTTTTCACTGTTTTCATTCTCCCCTTTTCTTGTGTAGGTAACTGGTGTGATCATGGACAGCAACAATACAGCCAAATACGTGTTATCAGGAACATGGGATAAGAAGATGGAGTATGCGGAGGTGCAGAACATCACGATAGAGAAGTCTGGCCGGGGCAAGCCGGTCTATAACTGCGGGGCAACCAAAGTACTCTGGCAAAGGAACCCTCCTATGTAAGTCTCTCGGCGTGGAGGGTCTTGTGTTTCACAAAGATCCTAAGTCGAACTTAACTCTAAGTTGGACTTAAAAATTATGGAGAGCCATGTGTAGCCTTATAATAAAATTTATAATAAAATATATTCAAAAGCAAAAATTGAAGTATTTTAGACTTTTCATAAATTCCACATCAAGAACATGAAATCCTCTTGATAATAGAAAATATTAATCATTTGAATCAACATTTATGCCTTTTAAAATAACTTTAAACAAATATTTTCAAAGATGCTAACAGCTTTCCATAACTGCTAACTCCAACTTAAAGATAAGTTCAACTTAGGATCTTTGTGAAAGATCCCCTGGTCTTTCATTTATGCTCACTGTCAGTGAGTCTTTCAGTGGGTGTTTTCTTCCACATGAAAGAAGCCAGCAAATAATGTTTGCCACAAATTTTCTATCTTATGCGAAGACATATTGAATGTTGTTTGAAAGTAAAAGTTTTCATGGCTAGAAGATAAGTTAGAGAGTAGATTTATGGTAAACCATGTGGATAGTCCGTAAAAGGACTGGTTTTTTTTTCTTCGTGTTGATCGACAAGTCCTGAAAAGGACTGCCAATCAACACATATTGACTTGACAGGCGTAAGTGATATGAATATTGTGTTCGTATGACCCATGGTAATGCCCAATCATATCGAAATATTTGATTTGCATGTAGAAGGGCCGAAAGTGATCCTACAAATCCAGATTATGTTGTATTGTTTTACCAAAGTGCCACCCGAAAGTTGGCATTTGTTTATATATATATATATATATATATCGTTCTTTTAAATTGATTGATCGCGAATGATATTTTGAGAGAAACAGATTGACCGTAAGTCTTAACATTGAGCCAAGAGATTGAAGATTTCTACTTGGAATTCCTATAGGCTCCGATACTTATGTGAGATGGCCCAAAAACTTATGCAAGATGATTTCAATGTGTACAACATGCTTTTCTTGCTGCCTTATGTTTTATGTATTTTAGGTCTCTACAGCAGGTTATAAAATAAAGCCATATAATTCCTGTATAGAGAGTGCCTTGTGCAATTCCATTCATTCATTCATTCCTATATCAAAACTCCCTCCCTCCAAACAGGCCAAACTGCGAGCTGATGTACAACTTCAACGAGCTGGCCGTGACGATGAACGAGCCCGAGGACCACGTGGCGCCCACGGACAGCAGGAACCGGCCGGACCAGCGGCTGATGGAGACGGGATACTGGGAGGAGGCCAACCAGGAGAAACTCAGGCTAGAGGACAAGCAGAGGTCCAAGAGAAAAAAGAGGGAATCGGAAGCAGCCCTTGCTGCAGAAGCAGGTAAGGGATCATTGAATGATTGTTATTTGATTGTTGTTTTTTGTGTACAAAATAGCTCATTCTGTGTGATTTTCAGGCCCTCTGATCAATTCTAACTGGCATCCCTGTTTTTTGTTATACTGCATAGATTACACACATACTTGTTTGGTTTAGAGAACATCAGTTAGATGCAACCTCAAGATGATGAACAATTCTGTATCCTTAAATGTCCATCCTATTTTACTCAAAGCATATTTTGACCTTATTTGATCTCTCCAGTGTTAACTCTCATTCTTTCCACCTCAATTCACCTCTCTGTCAGGCAAACCGTTTGAAGGCTACCGACCAGTGTGGTTTGAGCGACGGATGGACCAGATCACAAAATCCATGGCGTATCAATATAGAGGGGAATACTGGAATAATAAGGACAAGCAGGAATGGAACATTTGCCCCGATATATTTTGATGTGAACTCCGAAAGTCTCTCTTTTTTTCTTTGTCTGCGTAATTTTTCTTCCCGTTCGCAAATCAATCAGTGGATTTTCAGCTGCCGAGATGCGTGGCTCTCCATTTTTGTGTAGTGGTGGAAAACTGCTTGGGCAGCTCAAGCATCGGATTGTGGGTACAGAGGGTCTATGCTAAGGAGGATCAGAATTCCAGCTGTTTGACGGCATCATGGAATCCAAATTCTTTGAGAGGCATATTTATGAAGCTTGTGAGATGATTATGAGCATGGCACTCTGCATAAAGGGAATATATTAGAACAATTAGATGGAGAGCTTATATCATTGGAGTACAGCTGTTAAGAGTAAAGGTTATGCTAAAAATGTGTTGGATTTAGAAGGAATATATCAAGATACGAAGATTGTTGATGTACGTAAGGAGATTTTTTTTCAGAGACTCTACGATGTGAACTAATGTGATTATATTATGTGGATGTGGATAGAAGCAGCTTTGGATTTGGGAATTTACTCCTAAGGAGGTAGAGGATGTACTGTATATGACGAAAAACTTTCCGACGGACGGTCTCGATATGCCCTTGAGGGACGTTCCACTTTTATCCTTCCTTCGGTGTGAGAGATTAACTTTGATTAATCTGAAATAAATGAAAGATTATATATGATAATGTTTGTTTGTCTATGTTAACATAGAGATGCTTTCTGGGCAGCCGTTTTAGGCGCGTACTTTATCGCAAAGCTCAGTGAGTGTCGACTGTATGACGAAGAAGAAGAAAAAACTAACGACACCAAATTATTATCTCTTTTATATGATATAACTTCCCTGTATAACTTTTGGCGTAGCCATGCACAGGGAATTTTAGAAGTTTATAGATAGTTAATTATCTGTTATGTAGTGAAAGGTTGAAGTATAATGTTTGTCCCGATTCTTATGATATAGGTATAATTCCCTCGCAGTGTTTTAAGTCTTATCTATAATATCCCAATTTAAGTATTCATATTGAATTCTGCCCCATTGAAGTACAGGTGTATATGAAACTATTTCTATTTACTATCGCGATTCCATTTTTTAATTTCAATTTGTGACACAAACTATAGTATAATCCATCTTTTTGCTGTATTATCTATTTTCGCACCCCTTTGAATGTTGTTATACTTAAAATTAGTATATTGATTCTGTAACTCAGTTTCAAGAAATGTGTAAGTCTGGATCATCATATGCCCTAGATCGCATATTCATTATTATTTGTTCATTTTGGTTATGGCAATAGTTGGAGTAGGGTCCAGATGGTAACAGCTTTGTTATTTTTTAGTGGAAATGAATGGGAACAGCTTATTGATCACTACAGAAAGTGAGAGAGAGAGAGAGAAAGATGACATGTGTATGGTGCAACAGGGATACCGTACTCAAAGTATGAATAAATAGTGTGTGAGAAAACGGCGTGATCTGCCTGCCTGTTGTTTCTCTCTCCCTTTCTCTCTCTCTCTCTCTCTCTCTCTCTCCTGTTCTCCCATGCTCTGTGCCATCCAACTTCCATCTCTCCTCTCTATTTCACTGTTTATCTCACTCCTGAATGTATATCTGTGTTTATCTCTCTATTTTTCTATGTCTGTTTTTATCTATAACTAGCACCCTTCTCTCTCTCTCTCTCTCTCTCTCTCTCTCTCTCTCTCCCTCCCTCTCTCTCTCCCTCTATCTCTCTCTCTCTCTCTCCCCCCTCTCTCCCTCCCTCCCTCCCTCCCTCCCTTCCTCCCTCTCTCCCTTCCTCCCCCTCTCTCTCTCTCTTTTTGCATAATGACATCTTATGTGAGTGATGAAGCAAAATATATCGCTTTATGAATAATTACCGGTAAATATTTTTCCCAGTATGCTAGCATATTATGTCAAATATTATTCCACTTATATGTATGCTTCAAAATCAAACTTTTTGTTGTGCTGCCTATATTCATACACTCCTTTTGTAGCATATTTATGCATTATAGTATACTTTTATGTTTTCCCCTCTCTCTCTCTCTCTCTCTCTCTCTCTTTCTCTCTTTCTGTATTTTCTCATAGCATATAAAATATGTATCAGAGGGCAAATTTCTGAAATCTTGTTCCCAGAATATTCTTTATAGCTTTAAAAATGGATCGAAGATAAGACTAATGATTTATATTAGTGTGCAATTTGTATTTGTGTTAATACATGTAGCTGCAAGTTGTATTTGTGAAGTACAAAAGGGGAGTGAAATTTCTTTATGATATGAGATAAAGGTGAATTCAAGTGTACCTAGAAAAGGGTTGGTCAACAAATTAATGTATTGATCTGGGGTCCATTGCATACAACTTACCATTGATGGTAACTGTGCCATCAATGGTAACTACCATGGAAGCCTTGATTTTGATTGGCTGGCTGTTGAGCCCTGTTACCATGGTAGTTGCCATTGATGGCAGCGTTACCATCAATGGTAAGCTTTGTGCAACAGGCCCAGATATCGATCAGATGTCACTCTGTGATGAAGTTTCAAATTTTGAATAAAACATTTTTTGTCTCAATACCTATTCAATTGTGCTGTCATTTAATTTACATTTCTAAAAATCTATTCATCACAGTCTATACATTATGATTAAATCATAAAAATACCATTCAAAGAATTACCACACTCTCTATCGTTTACATCTTTTTTTTTCATGCCAGTTGTGTAAAATTTTGATTTCAGCAATACGTTTGTGTTTCATAGCCTTCTTTCATGTTTTGTGTGAAAGACATATTGCTTGTATTGTGATACATTCTATCCTTATCGAAATGCCTGTGTGTTACTGCAAAGTTCCAACACAGGCATGTTTCGACACAGCTATGTTCTGACGTGGATCATATCAAGTGATACCTGTGTGTGCGAAAATAATATTTCTCACTCGACTGTTTTACTCGAAATTTACTGGAAGAACATCAAAGGTGCAGTTAAACTTTGAGAATGTTTGTTCAAGGGTCAGTCTTAAATATGATTGAAAGCAAAATTGCATTGATATATGGTTTTCCCTTGAAAATCCCTGTTAGATACGATTGGTATCAATTAAGAGTTCATTTCACGGCAGTAGGAATAAAACACTTTTCATTTACATTCGTAATGAACATAATTTTTTGTTACTGAATCATTGACCTATCTTCTTCGAACTTTCAGTGATGTTTTCCCTTACATTATAGTAATAATACATTGTACTGGTAGCTACATTTATATGGTGCACATTCTCATCCTAGGGGATGCGCAAGGCACATACAAAGGATAAATATTATGACAGCTATTGCCCAGCTGCCCTCAGGCACTCCAAGCATTCAAAGAATCAATTCCTGCCAGGTACCATTTACCACACCTGGGTGGAGAGTGTCCAAGTCAAATTCATGAAAAGGTCGACTACTTATATGACCATGTCAAAATGATAAATGTTACCTCTACTACAAAGTGATGGAATCGCACGAGAGGAGTCTAAATATAGGGCCCTCCACGTGTCTAACCTACATGTATCATTCTAAGTGAGATTTCTTCTACCGGTAGCTTCTTTTCTTTTATTTTTACTGTGTGTGATATGAATGTATTAATAAACCTCAGGACTTGTCTTGTAATTGTACCAATTAAATATTTGGTTAGAAGCAGTAATCTTGGGTAAACGGTTTCTACATTCATTACTGATAGATGTAAGAACTCGCCACACGCATAAACGTGGGTTTAGGTATCGAAGGAAGTGCTTGCGCAAGTAGCGGAATTGGTCAGTATAGGAAATAAAGTCTGTAGACCTGATGAACAATCATTGGGAGTTTCTCCACTGGTAGATTTTGTTGGTATACAAATGCATGCGAATGAGTTCATTCTAACAATCATCCACACTCTTGCAGAGGCTGTTTATGCACCTATCGTACTCGGCCTAACGACTTTGTACAAAAGGTGCGTAAACAGCCTCAACAAGAGCGGATAGATCCTTGCTACTTGATGTGAAAAGAAATAATTTCAAGTTTTGTGTCATCGCTGACAAATAAACCCTAAGTTTCATAGGTTTACCGTACTTCAGTGCGCACACAGAGATTGAAAAAAAACTAACCTCTATCAAAGCGCACTGCTACACCTCACATGCTTGAAAGTCATTGGAGAATACTGGAAGCTACATGTATTGCGCACTTTTCCATGAAAACAATGTGGGATAGTCTCGGTAAATGAATCATACATGACCGCGTTTGAACAAAATTTGATTACCGGTAGGATCTAGGGGTGAGTTTTTGAAATATGGTAAAATGATACACTGCAGAAAATGATTCCTGTTAAACTTGTATGTAAAGAGGGACAAGAAAACCCATGTTAAGGCAGATGGTCGTTAACATGGATGCCAGACAGAATCAATGAGAAGACCTGAAAATCATCTACAATGAGCTATTATGTACCTTATAGAAAAGCTTAAAATATGACAAGAAAACACTTGCAAGTGGGTGAATTCACAGACTTTGTCTGAAAACTGGCATCCCAACAAATTTAATTACAGTTTCTTTTAACACGGCTTTTGGTGAGAAACACTGTACCGGGACTACAAGATGAAGTGGTCCTCATAGGTCTATCTGTACAATGGTCACAAAAGCAGGTTTGACCGTTTCCATAACTATCAACATTCATGTTTGGGGCGTTTAGAATGCATTTAATACATAAATGCCAGCAAAATACAGTATAAGACAAGTTTCAAATACTGATTTGAATTGTTAAGAGCGAAGAAAATGTATGCTTTCGGATGAGCTTGAATGCTTCAGGCCATTGAAGAAAAAAATCTGATGACATCACCACACATACATTGTACATCAATTAGAAACAACTTGAGGTTTTATTATTGCATTGTTGCACCTTAATTTCTAATGCAAACTGACAAATATTCACGAAGTAGTACTGACTAATTCCACTTTGTATATTCTAATAAATGTGACACTTATTTAATTTCATGTTTCCTATTCGTGTATTAAACTTCAAATGGGTAGAGTGGTCCCTTGGTTTTGACCCGGTAGATTTGGAGTTTGAAGTCGAATGTTATCCCAATTTATACTCTTTCCTTTTTGTGAGAAATTTGATGGAAATTTGGACCCCTTCCCCGCCCCCTGGTAGCTTTAAATTTTGATGGAAACTGTACAGGTTTTCCTCATTGTATGGAGTGTGTTTATTAAGAAGAAAATCCTACCAATGTTGATGTAGTGTATAAAAAATAAAGAATATAAACATGATGAATATACATGTATTAAATAAAAATTATTAATATAAAAAGCTGATAAAATGGAGTGCTTCCGAGTCATTTATATTTTGTGAAGGAGATTTTAGTAATGCGTTGTGGTATACGAAGTAGCAACCGTTTCTTTTCCCTATCTGCCCCTTGATATCTTGCTTCCTCTTCTCTCTCTATCGCATCCTCTCTCTCTCTCTCCCCTTCTCTCTCTCTCTCACACATCATCTCTCTATCACTCCTCTCTGTCTCTCTCCCCTTCTCTCTCTCTCTCTCTTTCCCCCTTCTTTCCCTCTCTCTCTCTCACGCATCATCTCTCTCTATCACTCCTCTCTGTCTCTCTCCCCTTCTCTCTCTCTCCCCTTCTCTCCCTCTCTCTCGCACGCATCATCTCTCTCTATCACTCCTCTCTGTCTCTCTCCCTATGTCTCTCTCCCTCTCTCTCTCTCACATATCCTCTCTCTATCACTCCTCTCTGTCTCTGTCCCCTTCTCTCTCCTCTCTCTCCCCCTTCTCTCTCTCTCTCACGCATCATCTCTTTATCACTCCTCTCTGTCTCTCTCCCCTTCTCTCTCTCTCCTCCTTTTCTCCCTCCTCCTTTTCTTCCTCCCATCACTCTGCTGCTTTGTTCTACTCTACTTTATTCTACTTTCATTATTTTGACACTCGCTCTCATAAATGCCATCATCTCAATATAATAAAAACATAAAACATGCATTTTTAACTTTCATTTATTAATTATGTTTGTTATATTTCCACGCACATCCTTCATTATCTATAAATATTTTTATTTACATAGATATATGATTTTCAAAACTCACTCACAAGACATCTATGGCATTTGTTTGAATATCACCCTCCCCCCCCCAAAAAAAAAAAACCACAAACAAACAAAAAAACAAGCAAAAAATTGAAATCAAAGTTGTAAGAAAACATGATCTGCATGTAAAAATAACATACATCCACAATTCCATACTAATATACTCTAAAATATATTCCATAATAATTATTACCATATAAAAAAAATGAATAGAAACTAGATACAAACAAATTTTTATTCACATTTAAAAAATATCAAAAATCCAATAAAAAGAACAAGTACAAGATCTAATCAAGACCTGTGCAGCAACTGTGCATTCCATGTGCTCTGATATGAAAATTCTTGTTTTGGGGGATTCCTGTTGTAAATATGTCTACGATACAAATATAGACTGCCATAATAATTTTGTTCAGTTTTGAAGTTTTGAAGTTTACATAAAAACAATGGTGGGGGCAAGATTTCTTCAGTAACATTTTCTAAATAATTTTTTTCAAAAAATGCGACATTACAAATATTTCAATTCTGCACCATATATATCCCTGAATAAAAACCACATAATTCTGTATGACCTACATAAAATTAGGAATGTAAGCTGCTGTTTCTCTATTACACGTTCCTTTAACCTGTTAAATGCAAAAGCGGAGATAACTCCGGGTGGAGTCTACGAGAAACGTGTGTTATACCAACATCAAATCGAATCCAACACGTTAAAGGAATCGTGCAATTTTAAAGTTCACATAGGAACATTCATTAATCATATCTAATTCGGATGATTCAAAATCGAATCCAACACGTTAAAGGAATCGTGCAATTTTAAAGTTCACATAGGAACATTCATTAATCATATCTAATTCGGATGATTCAAACTCGAAACATCAAATAAGCCTAATGCAAACCCTTTTTAATCTGCAGAACAATCACTTTTGAACAATTTTTACGGCTTTGAAATAAAACACTGGTCAGGGAGTGTGAACACATACACTTGCATGTAAAATCTATACAGAGGTGGTGGTGGTATCCCCCATAGGTACTGCATGCAGTACACCGCTATGCCCAAAGTGAGCGAGAAGTGACTTATTTCACAAGAATGCCAGTATCCCGGCAACGATGGAATTAAAACATTACGTTATCAGAAAATTGTATCGATCTGTTTGATGCAATTAATATACTTTGTTACGACACAATTCATCTTCACACAATGACTTTGTACACCAACTGCAAGCATTTTTCCATAAATACATTACAAATACAACCAAAAGGCACTACTTACTATAGATTTTTGGTTACTGCACTTCTTGATGCATTTGAAAATCATGAATTTCGCAAAGAGCTTAAAGCACATTGTTACGATCAATTTGTGATAGATATCTGCTCAGTATTTTTTGCTCGATAACTATTTTTAACTACAAATACTGCCAGGCACTGCTTATTGTTCAATACAAGGGGCAATATATCTAATAGACTTTGTATGAATTGCATTACATTAAGTAATTATTAGATAAATGATTGACAGCTGCAAAATACCAATGTCAGCTACCAAAGTTCCAGTCAATATTAATACCAACTAACCCCCTCCCCTCCCCCAATAGAGAAAGGGAAATCTGGAGTAACTGTCAATCACTACCAGACATGTAAATCCTAAAGAAAAGTATTTCCAGAAATACTAGCATTATACATTCCAGCTCTCCATAATGTTAACGGGTCTGAATACAAATATCAAAATAATTTATCTCAACAAATCCTCAGCAAATTTCCAGGAAAAAATTTGCTTCATACAACAAATCAAATACTGGTTAAAGGCAATGTCTATAATCGCTGCTAGATTTGAGTACCGGTAATTTTTTTCACTAGGAATGATGAAAATGCGTAGTAATATATTACTTAAAAGAAAAAAAACAGGAGAATAAACAATGATCCTCAAACTTCTCTATCCATAGGAAAACCGGATTTCAAGGTCTAAAAACATTTTTCATCAGATCCTGATGGATAACTCCATGGAGTATAATACCATGAAGTAGAAGTATAAATTGTTTGTAGCAAGAAGGGCATTAAATCATATATACTTTACAGCATTAACAACCTTATAGCTCAAAACGGACAAAATGATATCATTTGGCCACGATGCTATTATTCACATGGGTTCTACAATTTAACATAAACAATGAGATGAACAAATTCTCACTTTCTGGAAAAGTATATAACTGAATACAATATAATAAAATAAAACCCTGGTACCTTTAATATAAACATATCAATATCATGTGTGTTAATTATAGAGAATAATGTCGTAGTTACTATACAAATAAAAAACAAAATATAACGTTGATGTTGCATCTGGAATTACATTTAAAATGGTTAAAGGACGAATCACTCTTCTAATACATTCATCTTAGTTTAAGATCTTTCTTTCGAAATGAACCCTGTGAAAATATAGTGCGGTGTTTCAAGCATTTGTTCTCCTTATTTTTCTGTTTTTTTTTTCTTCCTTTTTTTTTCTTTAAAGTTTTATAGGTCAAGTAAAATTTCTTGGCTTCAACTTGGCAGGATAAATTTTCACTTAAAAAAAATCAGCTTATCTTTTTTTTACTGATATTTTCATATATTCATTTATTTACTTAATTATGATTATTTTTTTATCTGCTAATAGTTGGCAACTCCTTCAAAATTTAGCTCAATATATATATTCTTGCTTGACAATCAGTACAACCTGTTTTTCATCTGAAAAGCCAACTCATTTTGCTCTCATTTACCTCTTTTGTGGTACATGCAAAAATAGATGGCAATACCTTCAAAAATTTAGCTCAAAATAATTTCTAAACTTCAAAAAAAAAAAAAAAAAAAAAAAATAAAAAAAAAGCTAGTTTGATTGAGTTTACATCTGATGAATACCTGCAAATGGATAACAATACCTTGAAAAGCAAATAAAAAGACCACAGGTGATCTCTGCCAGAGACTTGCATCATGAACCCTTGTTCTTAGGGCTTGAGCTGGTAGACTGCATGGCCTTGAATTTGGTGAGAATGACGCCAGATGTCGTGATCATGTTTCCCAGGAAGAGGCAGAGGAAAATCACACTCGCAACAGGCACCTAGATATGAAAAATCAGATAGAGAACCAACTTGAAAGTCACACACTCAGATAAAGACGTTTCCGCCTCATTCCATCTCTTCATCATCATCATCATCATCATCATCATCATCATCATCATCATCATTAACATCATCCTTATCCTCATCATGCCTTTATATACCACTGAGTCGTCATTTAATGATAAAGGGCAGCATCAATTTATATCAAATAAGGTATTTCATAATAAACATAAACATTATCATCATCATCATCACCATCACTATCACCATCACTATCACCACCTTCACCATCACTATCACCATCACTATCACCACCTTCATCATCATCATTATCATCATCATCATCACCATCACTATCACCATCACTATCACCACCTTCACCATCACTATCACCATCACTATCACCACCTTCATCATCATCATTATCATCATCATCATCACCATCACTATCACCATCACTATCACCACCTTCACCATCACTATCACCATCACTATCACCACCTTCATCATCATCATTATCATCATCATCATCACCATCACTATCACCATCACTATCACCACCTTCACCATCACTATCACCATCACTATCACCACCTTCATCATCATCATCATCATCATCATCATCACCATCATCATCATCATCATCATCATCATCATCATCATCATCATCATCACCATCATCATCATAATCACAAAAGTATTCTTACCATCCATTCATTGCATTCAGGATGTTTAGCAATGTGATACAGTGAGTATGCATTGTACAGCTGCCAAGTCTGTAGGAGACAAAAAAACAAAACAAAAATAAAAAATAAGAATGACAAATGAAAGTGTCAAGAAACATTAAAGACTATTGTTACAAGAAAATTCTAGTAACAGCATATGACTTGAACACCTTCATCCAAGCAAAAGTACAGAGATTTTGTTTAACAAAATTGTGGTGAATTCCCACCCAATATAGTGGAAGAAGTGTTTTTTAATGTTGCGACAACTTAGTTTGGTAAATGCTCATCTAATGATAGAAATATATGAAAAGGGCAGAGCCAATTTTTATAAAACAAAGTATTTCATAATAAACGAAAAGGGGGATGCATATAAACATGTACTTACGTATGCTACAAAAAGAAATGGTAGCAGGAATGTCAACCCCCTCCACATCCAATTCTGAAAACCCTCTGTAAAGGAAAGAACATGGGAGAAGAAAAAGTAAGAGTAAAATGCAGATAGAGGGCTAGATACAAGATACAAGAACCAACAGAGCAATTAGAATAACAGCAAATTACGGGAACATACTGCTACAGATGACCCGAGATGGCGCTTTCGCTTTAGGGGATTTTGAGGTAGTGCTCATCGTACAGTATGGCTTTAAACTTCATCCAAACTTAGGACAGACATTAATGTGAACCTTTTAAATTGCATCCATATGCACATAACTTGCGAAGTACAAAGGACAACCTGCTTCTAAAGCTACCTCACTCAAAAACAAGAGTAACTTTTGGAGATTGTGCTTTCATTTGCACAGCTCCAAAGCTTTGAAATAATCTACCACTAGACATAAGAAGAAGCATAACTGTTGCTGTCTTCAAAGCTTTGTTGAAGACACACTTTTTAACAGGAGCTTTAGAATAGTTTTTAAACTATTTTCAATTAAAAGAATTAATTATTGTGTGTTTGTAAAGTAGCACTGACGGGGGTTTTGTTTTCATCACAGCACAGTAGAGTATATATATATATAATAGCTGCACTATATTAATTGATCTAACTGTTGATTATCATGATTAGGTAGCTTTTCATGTGATGCAAAAGACAAGTCCGGGATACTTACCTACAGTGATATACATGTCACTTTTCTCCCCTAGAGCTCTTAATCTATATAGACATCCACTTTGGTAGTAATACTGGATTAATTGAACCACACCTACAGACAAGGAAAACAGAAACATAAAGATTAATAGACCTGGGGGGTGTTTCACAAAGATCTCAAGTCGAACTTAACTCTAAGTTGGACTTAAATATTATGGAGAGCCATTTGTAGCCTTAAAATAAACTATATTCAAAAATGAACATTCAAGTATTTTAGACTTTTTATAAATTCCACATCAAGAACATGAAATCTTCTCGATAATAGAAAATATGAATGATTTCAATCAACATTTTATGCCTTTTAAAACAACTTTTACAAAATATTTTCATGGATGCTAACGGCTTTCCATAATTTTGAAGTCCAACTTAGAGATAAGTCCAACTTATGATCTTTGTGAAACACCCCCCAGTGCACTTTAGTCTTATTTGGTTCCAAAGTAACAAAAGGACAACTGACTGAAAGGATGCATTTACATATTCAAACGCTGTGAGAAAGATGCGTCAAAGATTCGGCTAAGACTTTTATAAGTACAAACATGTTGATTTATTTTACCTACCGGTAGCTCAAATTTGAGCCAAAACAAAACATTCTCTAAAATTGAATGTTGAAATGCTTTTTTGTTCTAACAGAGTTTGACTGCTATCCCATTCAGAACAGTTAGAAATAAGGAAGGGTATCGTGTACTAAGTGATCTATGCAAATTAAATGAATCGTCAGTCATTCTACCGAAAGATCCATTCTCATTGTTTCAAAGCGAGCAATTGAATGCTAGCCATCAGTTCCCCCTTCCCCACCCCCAAAAAACTTTAATTCTATTCATACACATATTTTGAAGGATGCTGTACTTACTGAGGTAGAGAGAGAAGAGCATGAACTGATTTCTGAACATGCGATAGCTGACACTGTCTGGCCAGATGAGCAGGATTGCTGTCAACATGACAGTCAGGTAATGATGGACTACCCACCAGCCTTTTATTCTGAAATATAAACATACAGTAGTAGTACAAATTAGCAAACTTCCAAACATGTACCAATATATCATACACTGCATGAAATAATATTAATGGGACTACAGCGAATGAATATGCACATTTATAAAAAAAAAAATGAATGGTAAAATGCCTAATACACTGGGTTTATGCCAGTGCATAACATACTTGAGTGTGAGAGATTTCAGGAGAAAATTACCTTGTAAATTCCCCCTCACAAGGATACCAACAAGTTTAAAGGTAATACAAAGTTTTGGGAAATTTTAAAACTTAGGTGGATAGTGTTTCTTTAAAATTTTGATTTATTTGGATGCCACTGTGGATGTATCATAAGCACTAGAAAATTACACCCTAAAACACTTCTGATTTAGGGAAAAATTGAATATAAAAATTACTGGTGCTCCCGGTAAATTTTGATAAATTTCAAATAGCACCTACGGCCGCTCAATGGTAGCCGCGACCATGCAAATATCAGAATGTGTAGTTGTGAAATACATTTTCCAAACGGGAATAGCAAGTCGGTCGATTTTAGTCAAAAAACATTGTCTTATAGCTTAATTAATATATTGATCTTGAGAGGGAGCTATACAACAAAGAGTCTATTATCTACAATTTCATAACTTTAGACTTGATTTCAACCGCGACAACGATCACTGAATATTGTAGGATCGCATATAATTATGCTTCTAATATGTTCATTTAAACCAAATTCATGACCCCACACCAAAACTTAGTATAGACTGTTAAAATGCCAAAAAGCAAATGGTCCTCCCAGACATTTCCTTCATGGATGCTGCAAGGCCTCACACTTAATTAGGTCTGAGCATAAACATTTCCTGCCAAGTAGCCTACCAGTGCACGTTGAAACAAATCTTACCTTGATCCATTGTGTCTGAGAATAGATTCCCTGATGACCAGCGTACAGTAGAACCAGACAAGGAGAAAGTGATAGCAGGCATCACAGATCCTGAAAGAGTAATATCAAGAAGAACACATAAAAACAGATAGATGGGGGGACACGGCAAGCCAAAATTTATGAGCCAAAATGTGAGATCTTGACTCAAATTTACTCCATTTACATGTAGAGTACACTTGAAGTGCTAGGCTCAACATTGAAGAAAAGGCATACAACTTTAATACACGTAGTGCCCTTTGATGGGGCTGCCAAAGTCTACAATAAACTTCATTTTTGACTACCCTCTTTTTAGAGGAAACTGTGGTTCATGCTTCATTTGTTTCTTAGGACAGTAAGGACTACTCTAGTATTGTGTTACATTGCCATTCAAAGAAAGTAGAAACCCACAACACCTGAGTTCTTCCATATTATATACCATCTGCAAGTCTCAATAACCTTTGCATGGATAACAAATTTATGTGGGAAACAAAGTTCCAAGGAAATGGTAGATCAATGTCGATGCTGATGACAAACGTCTTTCCTTTTCAATTCTGTATTGTTGTGTTGTCTCATTTATTTCTTATTCATTTGCAAACCATGCAACCAATATCAAACACAAAGAGTAAATTTCGATACTGATGACAAACGTCTTTCCTTTTCAATTCTGTTTTGTTGTGTTGTCTCATTTATTTCTCATTCATTTGCAAACCATGCAACCGATATCAAACACAAAGAGTAAATGTATATATATCAAATTGCTTTTTTTGGAAAGGAAGTCCTTCTTAGAAACTTCTACCATTTATAGCCCTGGGCCCCAACTTGTCATCAGTGACAAATGACAGTTTTTGTTATACCGGTAAGCTAGTGAAATCCTTGCTTCCGATTGATAATCAGCAGATTTGTCACTGATTTTGGTCATTTGTCATTGAAAAAAAGGCTTTGTGAAACTGGTCCCAGGAGTCTCTGTTCATCATTATGTGGAGAGCGCAAAGGACATTAACTATACAATGGATTTCAAGGTCAGTTATCCGCCATTGTGTTTCAAAAAAACCTTGACAATGTCAATAAGACACGCCCTAATACTAATAAGAGAGCCCGGGCCAGCCACAATCACAAAGACAAAATCATAATTCCATGCAGTAATCTGATAAATCTCATCATGCATGTATTGTTCCATCCTATACCGACTAAAACCCTAGTCTAGACATTCCCAACATGTGGTCAATTTTGTACTGACTAATGTATGTACTATGTTTGAAATGCTACTGTTAAAAGCAGGAACAAATCAATTATAAACTACAGGACACAGATGCATGACTGAAAATGTGTAAGCACAGGCATAGTAAATACTGAAATATTTTCTACAGCAGCTGTAACAAATAAGGAGCACAAGGTGAAAGTAAAACCATTGAAGAAAAATGAAACCCAACAAACATCAGCCGATTGTCTCATTTAAAATTGTCAGCCAGTCAAAAAGAAATCTTGTAATTACTTGTATTTAATTTTGTTTTTAGCAAGGAAAACAAAATGAGAGTAGTACAACTTTTGAGATTCCCACCGACCAGTATTTTAGGTAAGTAGGATAGGACACATCCCCACATCAAGATGAGTGGATATTCTTTCATCACATACATGTACATGTAATTGTGACAAGCTATTTTGTTTGGCTAATTGGAGCAGTTGAACAGTTTTTTTTTTGTCTAGTAACATTGAGCATGCATAAGTTGTTGCTTGGTCAGAAAAACTTCTGCCATTATTCAAAAGAGTGACAGAGAAATTAATAGAGCTCCTCAATGTAACCACCTGTTTGGGATGCCAGAGTAACAAGATGGCTGCTGTTCGAATCAAAGGACCTGGTTGTACAAATAGCCAGTCTTTGTGTAATACCACCTCAATTATATACAGGTCAACGGAGCTGCACTACTCTGACATCACAATTGAAATCAAGATGGCGACTCCAATGGGAGAATGACTGGAATATAAACTGCAAACTTTGAAGACATTGTATTCCTTGCTTTTAGGTAATCAAATTGGATTAATTTCAAGATAACTGGCCAACGATTATGAATGAGACTTCCGGTATTACCTAATGTTTGTTGAGTTTTATTTTCCTTTAAATTAACCACATACACAGGTAAACAGGTAATTGGTATATCCGATGTTTTCATTCTTACACCTTGTGAATTAGAGTACGGTAAGAATTTTAATACATGTACAGTGTACGTAGCTTACACTATTTCTCATGTCTCTTTATTTCACTTTGATGAAATTCTCTATAATGCTTAACCCCATGGTACATATCAAACACAATCATAATAAACATTCAAAAATTAAAATAATAAATCAACTGGAAAATCATTGCTAGAGAAAACTAAAATGCATGCAAGAACACAATGAAATTTTGGTCACAATCCCTCTAATCATGCACTTTCTATTTCTGTTTAGCTTACAGTTTTAAAAAGTTTCCTCAACCTTTTGAATAATTATATACCGTAATGACACAAACTTCTTCACCCTTGTAACCCACACATTCACATTACAAGAGTAATATGTCTACATGTACACAAGCTATCACTTGTACTAGACTAATCATTCCATATTTCAGGATTTCCTTCTCAAACCTATATTTTGCTAATTTTTGCATAAAATGCCATTTGTTACTCAAAGTAAGTAATTGATTCCTGTAGTTTAGCAAACGAAAAATAAACTAGTCATACATGTACTGGTACATGTTAAATATCCAACAAATCATAAACACAAACAACAAAATAACACAAATCTATGGTTACTATCTACTGTATATAAACAAACACTACCCCCAAAACAGTTTTCTGTTTTTAATGCTACATTTTATTTTCCAAGAGAAAAATGAATCTCTTTATTCCCTCATATATAAATGTTATTTAGCCAAGATACCCATTAGCAGAGAAGAGGGACCTGCATAAACAATTATTTAATTGGTTAACCCCACATGATTTAATGACAACACCAGACGAAAAACAACGAAACACATTGCAAGCAGCATCACATGAACTTGAAGCGGTTCACCAGACCCCCAAATATCAAACAGGAAGGAAGCACTAACTACATGTACATGGATGCACTATGAAGGTACCATCAGATAGTTTATGCAGTATACAGTGAAACCGGCTCATTAAGAAACCACCTGTATATATTAAAATACCAACCGTTTGTCGAGACCACATTTTTATGGTTTCCCTTGAATAATTGTACCCATTGTACGTTTCTGTAAAGACTACCTGCCTAGAAGCTGTTATAAGTCCAACTTTTTGGACATCTTATTGAAACATGTGTTATAGAATTAACACGCGTTTCTAAGGGATATCCGCGAAATTAAGACTTATGACGGTTTCGAGAAACTGGCCCCAGGACATCGTTTCATAAAACCGTCATAAGTACAAATTCAACGACATCCCAATGAAACATGTGCTAAATTTAATACACACGTTTCAATGACTTGCCTACGAACTTGTACTCATGACAGTTTTGTGAAAGTGTCTCGTCTCTCTTGAGCGGTCTTTGCGTACAGGTTTCACTGTACCAATTATTTTTGATGGTTCATAATCGATGCTTACCTGCCTAAGCGGTTAGGACTGTTCATAGGACTGGGCAATGGATGAAGTGGTAGAAATGAGAGTTTAGATTCATGGAGGAATGAGGATTAGTTACATACACATATTACAGAGATGACGAATGAGACATGGTACTAATGTAAAGCTGGAAATAAATAGCTGTACATGAACATAGCATGATGATGATCAATGCTTACTGTACATAAAAGGTTGGCACTTGGAAATATTTAAAATATATAATACAAAGCCTCCCCCTTTTTTTTCCAATGTTCAATCAATCAAAACACTGAATAACTGCCCACCCCCCCCCCCCCCCCC
>BEXV01000093.1:195120-211512 GCA_003118195.1 Hemicentrotus pulcherrimus
ATGTAAGTACTTATTTTCTTCACAAATAGTTACATTTAAAGCAAGTTTTATAAAGTGAAAAACACTGCTTCCGCCCAGCACTAATTAGGACTAGGAGTTGTGGGGGAAATCCCCCGTGCTGGGCGGGCTCGCCCAGCGCCGCCCAGCGCCGCCCACCGTAGCTACAACGCTGAAAATGGTTTACATCAGCTTACACCTGTATTACCGACTAGTCGTCTACTCGTCCAAAAAAATCACTGTGTAGTCGACTACCAAAAAGGGGCTTTCAAAACAGGCTTAGTGAACGTAATGCTAACTCAGTCTCTGGTTTTAAATTAGTGCCTGTAGTCAAACGTTTAACCGTCCAATATCCGATCGCCCATGGCGGATTCCGTTTTTAATTGGACGGTTTTGTTTTCCCGTTTTGTTTCTTGTTTTTTGTATAATTTTAAAAAAATTTTTGTATAGATCTAGGCCTATATAGTCTAGACATATATATATATTTTTTTTTTAAAGTTTCGTTTATGCCCCTCCACCTGGCACTACGCCTGGCAATGTTTCCCAGCTCAGTAATCGGTGTGATGACTCACCACTCGGAAACTAGAACAACACTCCAATTTGTCTATCATCTTGGTTTGAAAGTAATCTTTGTAATACCGGTAAATCTCAATATGTAGTTTATAATAATAATTCATCCAATTTTTACACATGGCATTCCACAAGGTTCTATACTACTGTTAGTGATTTACACTAATGATCTTAGACCTACACAACAATTTTTTTTATTTTTTTATTTTTTAAATAATTTTAAAAAAAATCATTTAACCGAACACCGTCCGGTTTTGACTGGCGGTTAAACGGAATTGGAGATGTCTGTGATGTTACAGCACTATTTTAAACCTTGTCCTGACTGACCAAGGCTTAGCACTGTAGGGCGATGCAAAGGAACGCTGGTAAAATCCCCCCTTCCCTAAGTAATGTATGATATCCACAAAGTTACAATACAATGGCAAACAACATGATCAGAATCTTATAAGTGTAGAATCTAGATCTAGATCTAGATTTTTTAAAAAAAATCAAAATCAAAATCAAATAATCAAAATTCATAAATGTCTTGCGAGAAAAATCACTAGGGTTCTATGCTATGGTAAAAATAATCTAACCACACATAGAAGCAGTTATCAAGCATGTTAACATGAGCTTTTAAAAATGCACACAAAAAAAATTACAGACAATCAAATTTCTCAGTGATATACGCCCCATACACACCAATGACACACACTTTGGCAGCCTTCGTTCATCGGGTCTCTACTGGTCCAGCCATTGATTAAATTACGCTGGCTGATCCAATCCTACAGCAGCTTGCGTTAGCAGAAAAAAAAAATGTTCAAGTCTAAAGAACTAATGTATACGTACTTTCATTGATTCATACTCTTTCGCCAAATCGTCTATTTCTTCTGCAAATCCTGTTAAACAAGAATCAGCCATACTGACAGCTTTTCGGGTAGATTATAACCAAAAGTTGAATTCGTTGACGTGGATTATAAAACTTCCTTTCGGCGTTGTCGACCGATCTGATGCAAGTGTCATCATAGGTCGCCAAACAGCTGTTATCTGAACATAAGTTGTGAAAACATAAATTGTATTTTTTAATATTACGGTTTAAAGTTGAGCTTTTTTTAACAGTTTTAAATATTTTTTATAATATCTAATTATTTATGTATATTATAATTATAAGATATTGCATAATATTAGTATTTTATATAATTTTAAATTGGTTTTTCAAATTGGTAACACACTGATTTCTCATGATAGCACGCGCCGACGCTGCATGCACTGTGCAAATGCAGTGGGTAGAGGTCAGTGCTGTACATTCATACCGTACTCAAGCGTGGAAAACTGCCCGTGTCTGTCGGCTTACACTATGATAGAGGACCGCTGCATGCATGATGAGCGAGAGCGAACGAGCTCGGCTTTACGTTACGTGTGATTGCGCAATACCTCTTCATGCGCCAGACTTGTTACATGTATTTTCTTCGATCGTGGAAATATTTGATTGCTGTAATTAAACTGTTACTGTTACTGTCAGATGATATCGTGTCAGGATCTGAGAAAATAAAACAGAAACTTTGTAGATTTCAAAAAACAGCAAAACTTAAATCGTTGACATTGCATTGTTGGTCGTGCAATCAATCATCAGATAGACTCTATTATTAGGACGATAAATCTGCCATCATGTCTGGAACAATTTTCACCCCAACAAATCAGATCCGACTGACAAATGTTGCCATCGTTCGAATGAAGAAAACTGGTAAAAGATTTGAGATAGCCTGCTACAAGAACAAGGTCATGTCATGGAGGAATAAAGTGTAAGAAAATCACTCTTTTAATTTAATTCAATTTCAAAACGAATTGTATACATTGAATCATTTAAAATCATCATTTATTTTGGGAACGTGAACGACAGGAATTGATCATCGTGATGTTAATGCTGGTTAATGATGGTGAATGATGGTTGACATGATTGAAGGAGATGTCTGATTGCTGATGATGATGATGATGGTGGAGATAAGATTGATGATGATGACAATGATCATGATGATTGTGATGAATATGATATGATTGATAATGTCAAATGAAAATGACGTGGATCATGGAGATGATGGATGGCAAAGAGAACAATGATGTTATGATAATGATAGAAATTATGATGATGATTAACGCATTGTGCTGAAGTGATTTTATTTCTTGATGTGATGATTTATGATGATGGATAATGAGGGGATGATGAATCTGATGCTATGTCCGAATAGGGTTAAGGATCAAGGGTAGGATAACTACGATAATTATTTTGATGATGATGATGAAGAAAATCTATTCCTTACGTATTCTTATCTTGATATGTCTTAATATCAAATCCTGTAATTACAGGGAAAAGGACATCGATGAGGTATTACAGACGCACACAGTCTTTGTGAACGTCTCCAAGGGTCAGGGCGCCAAGAGAGAAGATCTCGTCAAAGCCTTTGGAACGGAGGATACCACAGAGATCTGTAAGCAGGTTAGTACTGATGGATCCTGAACTTATCATTGTACAGTTTATCCCAATGCCTACAAGAGCCAAGTGGCTTAAGTCTATGGAAAAGAGAAGATACAGCAATCAATACCTGGTCGGTCAAAACCTTGTTCCATTAAGCATTAAGTAATGTCCGGAACTTCAATCATTTGTACAATTCTTTCTAATTTTCAGAGCCCTGTGAGAGGTCGTGTACATATAGTGACCAAACCATTATTCCTTTTGACCCTTGCATTCTGCAGATTTTGGCCAAGGGTGAACTTCAGGTCTCGGACAAGGAGCGAAACCAGCAGCTGGAGTCCATGTTCCGTGACATCGCGACCATCGTGGCAGAGAAGTGCGTTAACCCTGAAACCAAGAGACCGTACACTGTAGGCATGATAGAGAGAGCTATGAAAGATATACACTACTCGGTCAAACCAAACCGGGGTACAAAGCAACAGGTATGTACAGTGGCGTAGCTTCAAGGGGCATGGGCCCTTCCCCCATGAAATGGCAGAAGGAGAAGAAGAAAAAAAGGAAAGGAGATAAAGGAATTGAAAAGGGGAAGACGATATGAAGATAAGATGAAACAACCCCCATCCAATACACCCTTACTCCTTGTTGTTGTTTTTTCTTTCAAGCATTCATTTTCATTTACTTCATATAACTGGTAAGTCAGATGTGCCCCCTACCCCCACTCCTCCCTCGTAATACAAGTGGCCTCTCAGTGGTTGGATCCACACTACAACACTGGTACTGGATATGTAATTAAATACCAAGGAGTTGCTCATCAATACTTTAAGGTACTATGTCCCATTTGCAGGCCCAAAAATGAAAAGGTTAAATTCCAACGGCATTTGAAAGATAATACTAATTTAGAACTTCCCTTAAAAAAAAGAGGGGTTGAAAATGTCTTTAAGTAGGAAAATAATGACTATTAGTTGTCAAATCGACTTAAGAGTAAGTAATAGTCTGATTTTCAGACCATTGTACCGAATGGTTGTACGTTTTATGCTGCGCAAAGATTCAATCAGTTTAATTTTGGCCATTACAAGAAGTGGGTCATTGGTGTAGACAAATGCTCATGTACCTTTAACAGGTTATTTTATGTATGTTATTACCAAAGAAGAAAAGAAGCCAGTCAGTCACTCAATAGTGTCTGACAGTGAAGTCTAGCAAGTAAACAGGTTTCCTTGCATAATTTGAATATATGGACACTGCTAACGTTTAAATTTCTCAGATAGGACATACATGACATATTCATAATTCCTGCAAAGTCTTACAGAATTTGATGTTGGCTGCAAAAGGGACATAGTACCTTTAAGGGGCATCCTATGACCATGTAAAACTCAGGGACTCTCTTTTGATAAGCAACTATACTTATTGATAAACTTTAGTACTGGTATTACAACTACATTGTGAAAGAAAAGGTGTGGAAAGGATAAGAAACAGTTGATCATGTAGCATGTAAGTATTGGTGTGCACTGCAAGGGTCTGGAGTCATCAAAATCATAATAAATTTGACCGAGTCTTGGTAAAGTAACAAGCACTGTACACAGAAAGCTATATATGGGACAACACACAAGGTGTAGGGGCTGGTAATACCTTGATTTCCTTGTCGTCCTATGTTCATTACTCAGCCTGTATACATTTTCTTTCAAAATTGTTTGGCACATGTCATTTATTTGTAATCTTGAACATTCAGTGTAAGTTTTGTTTGATTCTGTGAGAATTAATTTTCTTTTTTTCACCAGAACTGGAGTTTATCTTTAAACTTATAGATATAAGGGTAAAGACAAAATTAAGTAGAAGGGGGATGCTAAAGGTCATAGGAAGGGAGAGGTGCAAAGTAAATGAATCGATCTACATCATCTTTATTACATCTTTACCAAAGGCTCTGGAGGTGATCCGGAAACTGCGGGAGACGGAGACCATGGCAATAGACCGCGCCCAGATGAGGTTGAGGATAGTTCTCCCAGGCAAGGAAGCAAAGAAGGTGAAGAGCAAACTGATTCAACTCATAGCCACAGTGGAAGAGGAGAACTTCAGCGATGGTCTAGAGATGGTAAGTTGACTCGTTCAACTCTCAACCTCAATACTGAATGATGTTAAGAACTTTTTTCTTCACTTTTTCATTTTCTTCTTCAAATGTTCAAAGTCTCATATGTTGCAGTTGTAGAACTCAAATAATGTCATGTTGTCAATTGCATTATGAAATTTCTTGCAAATTTTGATTGTAAGGATGATGCACCCCTCATATCTTGGGCAGGGGTGACCAATTATATGCTCTGACGGTGTTTACTCCTTATTTATCCTATGATATAGGGTTTAAATAGGGTTGTGATTGAGTTTGAGGTTAGACAACAGTTAAGAATTTGAATGTGTGAGAAGTTGTGTGCAGAGCTGTTGCCATCAGAGCGTGTGTGTGGCATGATGAGGCAGGGATATTCAAACTTCTACTCTATCCATAACTTCTCTGCACATTCTGACAAGCTAAAACTTTAAAACGAAGTCACATTTCTGAGCCATGATTACACCACTAAAATACCTGACAAGCACCCCCCAAAAAAGGGAGTGGGATTTTCCCAGTGGATTTTAGAAGCACCACAGGCATGTTTTACGAGTAGATTATTGCAGGAGGAGGAGGGGAGAGAGTGTTCTCTCTTTGCCCCTTCTCTTGAGCCACCACTAAAATGAGCACCATAGAAGAAGCCATATCATTGTGATACTGTTCTTTGACTTCAGGTGTGCCTAGCTGATCCTGGATGCTACAGGGAAATGGAGGAACTGGTCAAGGAGAGCACCAGAGGAAAGGGAATGGTTGAGGTGCTGAGTCTCAAGGAGGTGGAGGAGGGAGATGAGAGATTGGAATGAAGCATCGTGATCACCCTTTGATGATGCTGCCTTGGACCTTTTGCCTGTTCTTAGGCTAGGTCCCTGGCATGGTATGACCTAAATCAAACCACACTTATGGGTTAATGCTCGGTATCGTGGATCGGCCATCATGTCTCAATCCTCAATTGAGAGTGGCAGAGAGAGAGAGAGAGAGAGAGAGGGAGGCAGGGCTCTCGTCAGTGCACAAGGAATTTGGCGCTCATACCGAGTCTGGGCGATATCGGATTGATTGTATCAAATATAAATCTTCCCTGACAAAAATATGGAGAGGCGTAATAAACATGTCATTGAATACTTCAATCTGCCAAAAAGTTATGTCAATTCAAACAAATTCTCCTAGGATGCCAAAAGGCCAGTACACTCAGCTAGGATCAAGGATACACAAGTTTCTGCTGATAATGCTGCATCGCCGTATATCACATGGATTTCACTGCCTTTTTACTATTCAAAGTCTGGTGCAGTTGCCTTTCTTAAAGCTACATCATCTTTTGGAAGTTCAACCTCATTGATTGACGTACAGTTCATGCTGTTTTGGGAAATTGCGGGTGCCAAATATAGGCTACAACCCAGCAGCTCAAGTTTGACTCACTGAGGGTCGTTGTTTATATTTTTGTGATGTTGAATATTTAAGTCCTGTGGGTTTATTTGAAAGATGTAGTAAGAAGATATTAAGTAGTAATCTGTGTGTCTGTTTTTATCTTTTTCTTTTTAGCCACTTTTATAAAGAGGTGGCAGGAAAGAGATTAAAAATGAAAATTTTAATGAAAGAGCTCTCAGTGAGCATTGTCTTTGATAAAATATAGATGGAGGATGAGCAAAAAAATAACTCTAATCGAAAATATTAATCTCATTCTCCAAGGAATTGAAGATACATAAAAACTGAGATATTTGGATTAAATTGGAAAGATAAAAAGCAAGATGATATCTGGATGGTATTAAGAATCTAGAAGAAAATCTGGAAATTTGAAGCGAGTGACAAAAGTGGGAATAGTTGTTTGCATGAAGGTTTTGAGCCAACTGGAAAATTTATTTCTCATGTTATGCTCCTGTTTAGGTTATTGTGCAATATTGTTTCAATATTGCATGGTAATGGTGTACGACTATTAAGTATGTGTCTGATTGTATTTCTTCACTTGCTTTTTTAAGCTGGTTGAATGCCAATTAGCCAGTAGTACACAGCGTCAAGGAATATATATGGATTACTGTATGTTCCTAAAACCATCTTTTATATGGAGGCATTATGTACATGTATGTCCAATTTGTAACTAAAAAAAAAGATAGTACTGTAATAGGTGGGATAAATAGACCTTTGATGATATGAATGAAAAAGGTAATAATAAGAATAGTATACAACTATACATGACATGTACAGGTACATGTATTTGCAAATGAGTGAGTATAGAGGTATAATAAACAAAAGGAGATACATGTTGCAATGTTATATTACAGATTGATATACATTTTTTCTTCTTGCTAATTTTGTTTAAATGATCCATTTCCAATCTTGTAAAATCACAGGTGTCATTTACTCCTGAACCTTGCACTCTTTGAATAAAAGAATAGGTTTGCCAATTTACTGTATTAAGTATATTAAAACCTAAAGCAGTGTGGCGACTCCTTGATAATTTATCGGAGATCTTTATAATGAGGTATACTGTACTACCCATTGTTTGAAATAATCGAGTGTCATACTGACTTTTGCTCATACCCAACAAATATATTACTTCCACTTTGTGCAGGGAACTTGTGATAGAAATAAGGCTTCTTAGTTTGGGAATAATTACATGTATTGAAAATTATATAGGTCGAATTTTAAACTACTCTTTACTTGACTTAATTAAGCTTATATATGTTCATGGGAACAAGCTTTACAGAAAAAAGTACCCAAGTTCATCGAGAAAGATTTGATTGATTCTGAGTCTAAAAGAATGGTTCACCTTTGCAATTATTCTGTGTCGTAGGGGTCAAATGATTGTCCAGTGCATTGTAGCGAAGATGCAAATGTCAGAATGGGATAATTTCTGGAATAAATAGTTCTTGGTACTCCACCAAGCGTTTGTTATCAGATAATTAGGTCAAGACTTGCCTTCATGATTGTATTGTAAGATCAAAATAGAAATGAATTAAAGTTTTTGAAACATTTTATGATTGTGTGGTTGTTTAAATTGACTTCCTGTGTTTATGTGTTATCCCTTTCAGGATAGGCTAAATTGTTCTACTAAAATGTAATGTGATTTTATGGCTTTGAAAACAATATGCGTTGGGGGGGGGGGATGTTGAAAAGTTGAAAAATTGCCAAATTTGCCTTTTTAAGGACTTTAAAACTTATTTTCCTTTAAAAAACCAAATGCAAGATAGTCATGAAGAAAGGAATATGTGCCGAAATCTGTGCTCCTACTAATGCATCTGGCAACTTTTAAAGGGCTCTGAATGAAGTAATCGAGCCAAACTACAAAATGTGGAACGATTGTTGTGATAGTGTTATAGAATGGCGACACAAGTAATCATTAACATTTTAAAGCATGTAATTGGCATCGGTATTTCAACTAGTCAGTGTATCGCCGTAACACTCCAACTTTGATATAAATTTTCACGCATCTGTCATACGTAAATTTACATCTTCATAAATTCCATTTCTAATCCTGTTGCAACTTCTTTCAAAGTACTGGGCCCCGTCTTGTAAAAGAGTCGCGATTGATTACAAATAAATTTGTAGTTGATATCATTAGCAACTCTGTACTAAAGAGATAAGAGATGCAATTTCATTCATCTTTTTAAAACAATTGTATTTTAATAGTCAGAATGCAAACTGCATATATTATGTGATGTTAGGTAGGAAAAGCCAAAAGGCCTAGTAACACATACTGTATACAGTTTGCATTCCAAATATTGAAATACAATTATTCAAAACAGGTGGATGAAATTATTGAGGCACTTCCCAAAGACGTATGCATTAAATTAGGATACATTACAAAAAACAGCCTTTTGCAAATTATTCATAAATCATAAGCAATCCAAATATTTTTAAAAGCTGGGGGCCTGGTATAGTTTGGAAGCAGGTTGTGCAGTTGTCTTCCTTTTAGTTTCAATAATATTACTAGATCATAAACATCTCATTCACTACTAGAGCATCCAATATCACCCTCAGTATATGACATAAAACACACAACAGAGGACTCCAAAAGACACAAACCTGCATTTCCACATGTCCATTGTCAATCTTCTTTACTCAAATTTTCACAAAAAAGAAAACTGTACACATTTCATAATTGTCTTTGAATCTTTTTGTTATCTTTTTTTCTTCATTTAAACACATAACACATAATAACATGTGTTCATATAACAAATGCTACTCAAATTCATATATCGATAGCGTCAACATTACACCATCGTCAAAGAAAAAAAAGACACAAAACTTCCCCTCTTTGCATTTGGAGGAACACACAAAATACAGGTAAATTCTTTGACTCCTGAAGAAAAACTTCTCCAAGTACACACCGTGATATTTGCAAAGAGCAACTCCTTGCAGCATATTATCGTACAACGAAATAGAGAAATTTGTTTAATGTCGTCCAGGCCGTGATGCCAATTTGATTTCACCTCCACTAATATGATCATCTGTAAACGACCTGATTTTGAGGTGTTTTTATTCACCTTATTGATGGTTAACTGATAAAAATTATTAAATCGATTGCTGCAAAATGTTCACTGTTTTGCTTGCTACCATCGTTTCCCTGCAAATTTATTTCTGACCTGATTGAATTCTGAGTTTAAGAATACCACCAAATCATATCTGAAAAGAAAAACCTAGGGTTTCCAAAGTGCATGAGTGAGCAAACAAAATTTACTTTATATTCTGTTTCCACATTGAGCACTGTGCACTACAGATATGATAACCAAACTTTAAAAAAAAGATTAAATTAAAAATACTACCTCACATGATATCTATGTTGGTCTCTTGTAATATCATTTACTTCTGATACAAAACAACTACGAATTGTCATAAAAAAAAACTACGGTACTAAAACAACAAAACAAAACATCTACAAAGTGACTATATTCATATCACTGAATGTTTTCTCACAATGAAAAAATAACACTACCGTTCTAGAAAATATACAAACCAATATTGAATATGACTGATACTATTAGATACTGCCAGCAAAGGGAAAATGTCACAAAGCGTTCCTTAAAAGTGATATCTAAACCTTAATATAATATTGTAATCAGCCCATGTAACATGCTATATCAATATGGAGATAAAACATAACGTAAGTAAGATGGTGGGAGAGTGATAATGATGTACTGCTCTGTAAGCAAATCAAATTCTGTAAATTTCATCAAACTTTTAGAGCTTGTCATGTTCATTCTCCCTACAAAAGAACTTTGCAAAAATGAGAAGCGGAAACAGAAGCCAACCTGTAATTTAGCGTCTACTGACAATAAATTCCATACAAGCAATGCCTGGTGCAGAAAAAAGGGACAGAATCCCTTTTCTTCTTTTTTTTGGACTTGGAAATGGGACTGTTTGCAAATGTTTTCTGCCATGTACATGATTATCACTGTGTGCCTGACATAAGGAATTTAAAAGAGGGAGTCTAAATTGGTAAGTGTGGTAGAATTCCGATCCCACCGCCCTTTTGCAATTTGGTATGTACGTGAAACTGAACACGATTGGTCTGATGAAGAATTGCCATGTTTCAAACAAATTTCAAGGAATATATGGAATTATAAATGAATTTTTTAACCAAATAGATCACAAAGACTTCAAAAATAACTCTTGGGCAATAAAAATACACTCAATGTGTCATGTGGAAATTATGTTCAAATTACATCAAAGATAAGTTCTTGTTTGTGAAAATTTTTCAAAAGGCAATGTGCCCTCAAAATCAACTTTAAAAATCACAACAAACAAATTTCACAGACTCAAGACTGTGTGTTGGTGAACGTGTTCCACATAGATTACGCTTTAATTTTGTTAACGTTATGTGACACATTTGAAGTTGGGAAAGTAATTCTCTTCTACACCTGATGTCAAATGAAATTAAATCATAAGTTGTCAACTAGAATGAAAAAAGGGGTATCAAATCCAAACGATGAATAGGTTTTTACAAATTTCAGGTGGAAGAGAAACCACACTCTAACAGTCTGATACATAACAGAATGAGTTGGTTAACCTTTTTTCTTCTTCACCCTTACAGCCCAATTTGAGTTTCAAACAAGGTCTACATGCATAAAAGTTCTCTTTTGTGATTTTTGAATTACCGTGTATACGAAGAATCTCATGCCAGAGTATACAACTGATAGATGTTACAAACACCATCTACTAAACAAATCAAAACTTTGCAGTGATAGAATTTATGAATATTTAAGATTGCTACATTGAGTATTATCATCATCTTTGGCATATGTTCTCAACCTATTTTAATCTAAACAAGAGATGATTAGGGCTCTTATCCATTGGAAATACATATCACACAGATATACATCCCTAAACAGTTAATTATGAAAATTATTTTAATTAAATATTTTTCTTCTGTAAATTCCAGCTGTGAATGAACCTGTCAGAATTCAAACTCGGACAGTATTTTCCTCTTGCAACGTACAAATATCTACTCTGGTACACTTAATATTTCATTGACACACAAATTTGCAATTATTTCACAGGGAGTTGAGATCACATGTCAATCACTATCCGAGAGGGTTTCATAATGTTCCGATAAGATGGGTTTGGGTTCCCTTTCTCTAGACATGGAAGGGACTGGCATGGAGGGGGCAGGAGGAACGGGGGACACTCTGTGACCGCTGGGGTGCGGAGACGGCACCCTGAGCTGGGGACTGGTCAGTCTATGTGGGTGCGGGTTCATCCCAGACATGAGAGAGAGGGCAGAGTAGGCGTAAGGGTTGTTGCCCGCTGGAGGAGGGGCTCCAGAGTGAGCCCCAGAGTGATAGTTCTGCTGCCCTTGAGCGGAGGACGTCGACGAGGCAGATGAGGAGGAGGAGGAGGAGGCCATGATGGACTGGACGGGTTGTTGAGAGTTCATGTGCAAGTTGGATGATGCATTCAAGAGGCTTTTCTCGTTGCCGCCACCACTGCCTTGAGGCAAACCGGAGTTGGTTGAGCTCAGTTCAGAGTCCGCCAATGCCTTGGCGGGACTCTTTTGTCTTTGGTTAGCCCTCATAGACCCTGACAACAGTCTCGGCTCTGCTTCATGGCTGCTCTCCACCTCATAGGGAACTCGCGATTCGTCCACGTTTCGCGCAGACGACTCGGCGGTGCTGGTGCTCTCGCGACTTGGATTTCGTGGAGGCGAGGAGCGTTGGATATCCCTGTCCATCAAGTGAGTGAGGTAGTCATCCATGCTCACCTGATTGTCATCCATCCTCACCTGAGAGTCTATCAGATGGTTGATGCTGGTTTGGAGATTGATGGTGTAAGTACCGGGGTACCTGGATCCGGTACTTGCACCAGGGGAGCGGTTCCTGGCCTCTTTATGGGGAGGGAATCTGGAATGGGGAATGCTATCTACACTCTGCGAGGGCTGTTCTAATGATAAACTGCTACTCATCGATCCTAGACTATTGTGCATGCTATGCTGAGCTTCCCTAGAGACTGAAGTACCTATCTTCTCCTGACTGCTGGAGCCAGGCATACTCCTAGAGTCTGGCTGTGTTGAGGCATACATGGCTTTCCTATCTAGAGATGTGTCTGGTAGTATATCTGGTCCTACACCAGAGCTAGGTCTAGGGTCACTGCTTGTTTCAGGAGATTGCCTCCTTTGTCCATGTGGGTGGGCTCTGGCATTACTAGAATCTGAGCTCTGTGGTGATGAAGTCGCTACCTGTGAGCTGTGAACACGTTCTCTCATCTGTGAGACGGCTAGAGCAGCCACGCTACTGTCTGGACCATTAGCTTCATGCCTGTACTTAGACCAAGAGGCTGAGGGTGAAAGTCTATTGGAATTTTGGTTACTACCTCTATAGCTATCAAGTCTAGCTTCCGAGACACCCGACTGTTGGATAGGTTCAGAGTTCATACGAGCCCGGGGTGAGTTTTGGTTGGAGCGATCCGGCCTTTGATCATAAGGCAAACCTCTAATGCCTGCCTCTATGGCTTGAGCAACTGAAGAACCATCCCCACCACCTCTCCATTCACCACTCAACGCTCTGACATCATTCGATGGGCGAACAGAAGAGGCAGGGCTCTTACTCCGTGCATCATTTGTGGACCCCACCTCATTGTCCTCTGTACTAGTACGTCCTCTAGGGTTCAAACGGTTAGCTGTGCCACCATCAGGTGATTCGGTGGTGTCCACTACAACAACGTCTGGTCTACTAGGAGTTGGACCTGGACCACCGCGCTTGTGTCCTGGACCAGCGCTGTAGCCTAGGGATACAATAGAATGGATGTGTTCAGCAAGAGTCACAGTCCTTTTCCCACCATTATCCACCATACCATTACCGCGGTTGGTTGGTGATTGGTCTGCTGGCTGTGAGGATTCGGCATTCTGTACTGCCCTTACAGGGGAGTCGGCTATGAGAGTTGGAGGTTCAGGAACCTTCCTCTGTTCCTCATTCGTTGAAGACGATGGCACGGGTGAGCCTTCGCCTCTCATGCTCATACTCTCTGAGCCATGATTGCTAGCTGACTTATCCGACATACTCCCGCCACGAGGAGACGCCTCGTTGACAGCCTCCACATCCTCACCCGTCGGTTGAT
Source organism: Hemicentrotus pulcherrimus (assembly GCA_003118195.1). Taxonomy (NCBI): domain Eukaryota; kingdom Metazoa; phylum Echinodermata; class Echinoidea; order Camarodonta; family Strongylocentrotidae; genus Hemicentrotus; species Hemicentrotus pulcherrimus. Next base: position 208,773 of record BEXV01000093.1, read on the forward strand.
TGATGGATCTTGTGATGATGGCATCAATCAAGTTGGCCGCTGTGAAGGTGCTCCCCTGCCCGGGGTCCTCCCCTTCCTTCTTCGCTTTCGGCTGGGGCTTGAACAGATACGCAAAGAGCTTAGAAGCATCTCCAGATTCAGGCAGCTCCTTCAGCTGCTCCTGTTTGTCCAACTCTTGTTGGTAACGCGGATCCATTGTGGCATCTTTGGGTAGAGCTTCGCGGTTAGCTGAAGATCTGGGTGTGGTCTTTCCATCATCAGGAGGTGGTCCTAGGAGATGTTGCCTACTTGCTGCAGGACTCTGGCTCTGACCCGGTCTAGGCCCTCCGCCTCCGCCACCAGGACCAGGACTAGAGTTGGTGTAAGAAGGTCTCCTGATGTCAGGGTTCAAGGATGATGCTTTCTCCTGGTGCCTGGACTCTGTGCTGTGCCTGGATTCGGAGCTCAGTCTGGACTCTGAGCTGGGCACTTTCCTGACTTCTACAAGAACAGAAAATTACACACAAAAATTAATGTCAAACTAAATATGGAAAACACCATCATAAGAGAGTGACAAGATGAAATTATCATTTAAGGGTATTACATACCTGCCAACAATTGAACATTAAGGAAACCTGTAATGTGGCAGAGACTACATTAAACATAAAGGACTTGTGGTTAATCTCACACTCAATGCTCAGGGCACATAGTGGCACATCAAACATTGAACACAATATTAAACCCCAGATGGATTTATCATTGAGTCTTTTATTTGACTGTCAACCATTAATCTCCAGTCGGAACTGTCTCTAAAGGCCTCCCAGGGGAAATGGCTTCTTGTCAAGCTATTGGTAGGGAGAATCCAGAGGGGCATTATTGGGTAGAGCTTTACCACTCTTATTTGTCTGATTTTTCTGAACAAAAAACCACAGAAGTTCACCACTGTGTTGCGGGAAGGGGGGGGGTGGAGTTTTTATTTTTTCAAATTCTATGAGATCTTTGAATTAAGATGCCTACCTTTGTGTGCAGACACAGGAACATCCTGTTCGTCAATGATGTAGGGTTCTCCTCTGTTACTGGATGATTGCAATCTGCTAATAGCTGCTGAGACGGAAGACACACAAAACAGGGGGTAAATGTAGAAAACGGCAGCCAATGGTCTCAATGACTCAATCAAAGTGCAGAGGAAGCACAAATAATGGAAAACAAAAATGGCATCCGAAGATTTCAAGTATTGGGATCAAAATTTGAAGATAACACAAGATCTCTTCTTATTAACCTCAGTTTGCCAGTACTTTGTCTTCTACACTCAATATATGTTTTAAATGCACAAAATTTACATGAAATGATATCAAGATCAAAATAACTCCATGCTTTCAGCGGACAGGACATGAAACAGAGGTCACAGGGACTTCAGAGTGACCTAAATTTGAGAAACTGAGCACATTTAAATGAAAATAGCAGGACCCTCTTTTTTTAACACAGTAGCTCTGATAATAATCCCCAAAAGCCCTGCACTTGTAAATGCACAGCAGACACTACAATTGAACTAAAATCTCAGGTGGCCTAATAACGCAATCCATTGTCTTCAGACAGATGGATACCAACATGAAAGTTGGTACTGGGCCCCATTTCACAAAATTTGTCATCATTGACAAATGACAATTTTTGTTATAAGGTACTTAAATCCTTGCTTCTGATTGGTTATCAGCAGATTTGTCACTAGTTTTTGTAATTTGTCAATGAAAAAAGCTTTGTGAAACAGGTCCCAGATCCTAGCAACTGGGAAAAAATTGGACAGAATGGCTCACCCTGAGATGTCTCGGGTCTGTGCCTTTCTGATCTCTGTTCCCTCAGCTCAGGGTTGGGTATACCGGACATGATGCTAGGGGCTGGACGGACAGGGGTACCTCTCATGATGCTACCCCCTACTGATGACCCCTGGATGGTTGGATGCGGCCCACTGGCCCCAGGGCTACTACCCCTCCCGGACGAGGGCCTGTACTTTTGGCTGCCCCCTTGATGGTCGCCCCTGATGGAGGGCCAGGGGCGGGTGGGGTCCCGCTGGGGGTGTTGCGGGTGCTGTGGATGATGGGGGTTGGCGCCGTGACCTTGGGGGTAGTCGCTGGGGGATGCTCGCTCGGGTTGGACCAAGGGCGAGGCCGATTTGGTATGCCTGTGGCGGGACTCCGAGTCTGGCGTCAGGGGTGAAGGGTGCGGGCTCTTTGGGGAATGGTGTTGGGTGGTGGCTGGGTTGTGACTGCTAGATGCAGGTGGATACACCCCTGGGTGACCCTGTAAGAAGGCGTTGGGTGGGAGAGGAGTGCCTGGAGGTATGCATATCGGCGTGCCCTGAGGGGTCACGTATACAAAGCCCTATAATGACAAAATCAGAAAATAAAGGATAGTTAGAAAGAAAATTGTAAACCCAAGTAAAGGAAAGAATAATAATAACTACATTTATATTGCTCATACACCCATCCCAGCTGATGATTAAGGGGCCTTCAATATTGCATACATTATGATGAATACCATCTTTGAATTAAGTACCGTATTTTCCGGTGTATACGCCGCACCCTTGTATAGGCCGCACCCCCGATTATGACCTTTAAAAACGTAGTCAGGATCGAACCTGGATCCACTAGGCAGATTGGGGATTGAAGCCGGCGCCTTAGACCGCGCGACTATCATGCACCGATGCCTAGGCTCGCAGTTCTTTAGTGATGTATACATTCACATGGATTGAAAACGGCGACTTCGC
>BEXV01000093.1:211534-221649 GCA_003118195.1 Hemicentrotus pulcherrimus
TTTTTTTTTTTTTTTTACTCTGTTGCCGTATATACGCCGCACCCCGACTTTTTGATTTTTTCTCTCCCAAAAATACTGCGGCGTATACACCGGAAAATACGGTATGTGCAAAGCTGGAACATTGTATCGAACGAAACTCGATAACTATACATGTAGCATTTCTTAACAATGCATCATCTTGAACACAACCAGTTGCCAAACAGATAATTTTTTACTGTTACAATGATAACACATTGATAACTCGAAAAGCCTGTTCAGAAATAAAGCAATAAAACTGTAAGCAGTGTGCTTCACTTTGTGTATCCAAAGTCATGTTTTTCTATGTAGATTGTTCCCATACCTGTGGAGGGAAACCCTGTCCATACTGCATCATCGTCGCCGCCAGTGCAGGTGGCAACAGCTCAAGATGACCTGCAGCCGGATGGTGACTCAGCGCCGGCGAGAACCTCTTGCCCCCCTCCTGCTGGTGCGGCGACATCCTAGTATCCTTGCTGTTCGGCGTCGGAGGAAAAGGCGGCCGCGACGCCATCTGCTTCGCCGTGGCAAAATCCCCCGCAATCGTCTCCTTGGAGCTGCTGTAGGCGCCCGACTCGTACTGGCCACGGATCATGCTGGCTGTGTTCTCGCCGTAGTGGGCAATGTTGCGCGCCATGAGGAGGTTGGGGTCGATGGTGGTGGGCATGCGTTCGTAGTGCTGCTGCATACCTGGAATGGAGAGAAGTTTGAGCCACTCTGTTGTATTGCACAAAAAGATGCAGATACGAGCAAGTCAAAATGGTCAAATGAAGGAGGGGAGAGGGGGAAAACAAGCAAATACAAAGAAAATAAATCAGTCAACATGGAAAAGGGTGCGAGTTGCAGATGAATAAAAAGCAACAACAAAAAGTGAAATATCAAAAGCAAAAGCATACTTTGTTAAAAAAACTAACACAGCCCTAGCAGTGAATGAAATTCAATCGAACAACAACATACTCTCAGCAGAGCATAACATTTTAACAAAAGCTTTGAATACAAATACATTCATGAACTTTTGTGAGCTAGCTGACTGGTTTGTGCCTTTATGAGAACATAAAACCTAGGTTGCTTTTGTGTATGTGACATTAGTTTCATAGCAATACACAATGAAGAAAACACTGACATGACAGTACATGAACACTGTAAATAACCTTCAAAAGGTGGAAAAGGAACATGAAGTCATGAAACATCTCTTATAAAATATAAAATAAAGTCAAACACAGAAAATATGAAATCAAACACAGCATCACATAAAGAATAAGCTTTTAGAGCATAACATATTTTTTAAAAGACCATGAATTCTATTTTTCTGCTAGTAGTTGCTAGTTATATTTAACAATAACAAATTCTTAGTAAACTGTCAATATTTTCTATTTTTGTTAGCAAGAATTATTTATACGAATGTGATGTCAGCAAATAAACAGCACCACCAAGTTCCAAAATCTGTTTTCCATGAAAGTAGGAAAAATTCCTATTGAAGGATAGAAACACCTTGGTAATGAATATGTGGTGTTTGGAATTTTGAAAGACTGTATACAGAGGAGAATGAATGGATTTACATGCAATAAATAGGCTTTGTTGTTTGACATGCAAATGCTCTCGAAAAGACCTCTTGCACCTAAAATAAATGCATGCTAGGGATGCTAGCACATGCTAGCACATATCTCTAAAGGTATTTTTTCTTCTAATGTTTAACAGTCCAAACATGCACAATCAAATAAACATATACAGTGATGGACATAGTGATTAAAAGACATGAAAAGAGAGAGAGAGAGAGAGAGAGAAAGAGGGAGAAAGAGGGAGATAGAGAGAGAGAGAGAGAGAGNTACAGCAATAGACATAGGACAATATAGGGAGAGTCTTATCAGATACCAAGTCTATACAAAGATGCAAAGTGATGCACGAGGGAAAATTGGGTTCAACAGAGACACATAGAGACCTCTGGTCAGAGTTGGGAAGAGATAGCGAAGTAGCGATGAAAAGAGAGAATGAAGGACGGAAAGATAGATAGAAGGACTGTCTCACCTCTCGTTGCGGCAGCCTGCTGCTGGTCATAGATATGAGCACCCCTGGCCTCATATGCCCTGGCCACAGCCTCCTGGTGATTCCTATGCTGCTGCTGCTGTTGCTGCTGTTGCTGCTGCTGTTGGTGGTGGTACCTCAGGATTTCTTGGTCGTAGGACTCCCGCTTCGTTCTGACATTTTCTTGGGACACGGGGGTACCTGGAGGATGTGTGGGTAGGTAAGAAAGTTGCCAACATCAGTGAATAATTGTATGTGCTTATATAACGCCTAACACTAACTAATCAGAAGTCTCTAAGCACTCTACAATAATACAGCATTATTACCCCGGCTTTAGCAGAGCTGCTGTCACATGCTCTGCATTTCAAGGAATAAATTCCTACAAGGTCCCCAAATACCTTGCCTGGGTTGGAAATCAGGACAATGTGGATGAATTTCTTGCTGAAGAAAATTAACATCCTGGAGTGGGATTCGAACTCGCGACCTTATGATTGAAGGAGAGAGATATACAAGGTCAAATCTCAAGAATGAGATGCCAGACTTACGAGAAGCAGCAAGGTTCAGCACGGAGGACCAAACGGCGAAGAACCAATGGATTCTTCATCATTTTGGGGAATCATTTTGGGGAATGTAATATCATTTGGTCTGTTGTTAGTCACGTCAGTGTGGCTGAAGTACAAATGAAAGCATTTGCCGATCTTGTCCAAGGCTAAAAGCAATTTCTAAAGACAAGTTTAAGGAGGGGCAGGAAGATAATCAGTAGTACCTTCTGAGATAGCATACCTTTGATAATGGAAACCTCCCTCTCGTGCTGACTGGCCCCGATGGGCGTGCCCCTGGAAATGGATCCTGCTGGGTGGGAGGGGTGATGGTCCCCCGCCCCTCTCCTCATGACAGGGGTACCCTGCGTGATGGAGCCAGCCCCAGCCCCACTCCCAGACGTCTCCTGGTGTCTGGGGGAGGTGGCCTGGGAGGGGTAACCCTTCATCATACCTGCATAGCTGGAGACTGGTGGCTTCTGTTCATACCTGTAAACAAGGGGAATGGAATTTGTTGGATTTAACATAACTTCTAATACTAATACACTTTTTCGCATAAAAACAAGTTAGATTTATTATTTCAGAGTGCAAAAATGACAGCATGAGGCTATCAGGATCACAGTTTTTAAAGTACTCCCAGATTGAAAAGTGTTTAGATTGACTGCAATGTGTATTTGGTTTCAATTCATTGTTGAATGGCGCAAAAATCTGATTAATTTGAATCATTTTTTACGGGAAAATTTATTTTCATGCCAAAACATAAACATTTTATTCTAAATGAGAATGTCTATACCTCCTTAAAATACTTGTTTGTCATATCTCCAAACAAAACAATATTAATATATGCATTTTTCAAGAAGTCATTGAAGCAAATTACAAGTAAAGAAATGAGAAGATGAGAAGGGGAATCATGAAACAAGGCAATCCCATGAAATAGAAAGATTAATCGATATTTTATGAATAATTAGAGGGAAGATTTTATATTTTCGTATATTCTCGGACGAGAATTATAAAGTAAAATGAATATCCAACTATAATAATCTTTGTCAGTTTCTACTCACTTGGATGGTGAGGAGACAGCGAAGTTGACTGGAGTGCCGTGAGTGATGGATCCTGCTCCTGCACCCTGGACGTGACTAAGAACCGATGCTTTCTCCGCCTTGAGGGGCTTCCCCGCAGGGTTGTTGATGAGTGGCGGTGGTGGGCCAGGAGGGGGAATCCCCTGCTTGCCAGGCCGATGCTGCTGCATGGGGTTCCTGCTGCTGGCCTGGGAGGTGCTGGGGTGGGGCTGGGAATGTTTGTCGGTCGCCGGGATGAGGGCGTAGGGGGAATTGGAACGGGGAGGGTACGGCTGCCGAGGCGAGGTCCCTATCGAAGACCCCGGCGATTGGATGTGGTGCCTGTCCCTCTCCGACTGCCTGTGCAGCTCTTTGGCGTAGGCCTCCCCCGTGCGGTAGGCAGCATGCAGGTGAGGGTGAGGCGAGATAGGGGTACCTAAACGAGCCATCATCTCGGAATGGGTGCTCCCTATCTCTCCAGGTTCCCTCTCCTGGGGCTGATGCTGGGAGGTGTGGGATATGTGAGGGGATAGGTACGGGGAGGTGGTGCCAGGTTGCTGCTGTCCCTGCTGTCTCGAGCTGCTGCTCTCGCTAGAGTCTGCGTGAGAGTTCTTACGTGAAGGAGGCTCGTACTTGACCTCGATGACCGGGAGTTTAGCATCACCTGACCCGCCTTGGCTTGGTAAAGCTGGACCTCCAGGACTTTGATCATTACCTGATATAAAGTGAAGGGGAAAAAATCACACTTATATTGCATCAAAAGAGGAATGCGCTCTGGCATCAAGTTGAATTAGTAAGGTTTGAACAAAAAATATGACAAAGAATACATAGGTTACAAGCTCCCTGGATAAATTTGGAACTCTAAAATGTATTTGCTAGCTTATTTCCCTTTGTTATATGCAAACACCAAAATCAAAATATCCCCAAATCTTTGAGTTTTGCTGAAGGAGTATATCTATATCAAAGATACTCCTATGAGAACACAATTCCCAAGAATTCTGGCATCCAGGTTTGAGAAAAAAAGTTTTTTTGGATAAATTGAAATTTCTGAAATCTTCTGTACGTACGAAACAAATGAAGAGCAGCTCTCCAAGCATATCATGATTATACATCAATCATAAAAATAATCATAATGCATGCCCATGTCTTTAAACAAAATTTATTACTCTATATGTAGATTTTTAATTTAAATCATATCACAACCTCTGTATCCACTTCGTAACAAACGAAGACTAACCTAAATGTTTGTCAATAGCTGAATCAATCAGGTCCCTGATATTGTTGACACCTCTATTATCTCTGCTCAGACATTCTGCAAAATCTCTCATAGTCCTGCTTTGCCCTCCATCCTCTTCAGCCTTCACTTTGTCGATCCCACCGCTGACATCACTTTTAGAAGAGGATGACGAATCCACCTGTCTGTTGTTGATCCTGATGCCTTCGGTGCTGAAGAACTTCTTATCGTCACTGGACGTGACTTTGTCTCCAGATCCAAGTTTTTGGGGCGTGCTCATTAAGCCCTTGCTACCGGGCAGCGCCCTGGACCCCAAACCGGGATGGAACATGAGGTCATCCTGGGCGGTGCCCTCGTCAGCGCTGCACGTCGCGCTGGAATCATCGTCTTCAATCACATGGGTCTCTGGCTCCTGCTTTAATCCCTGAGATGGTAGCACTGACACCTGTGATGATGAAGACGCTAAGGTGGATGATGCCGGCGGCAGAGGTCCTGAGGTTGCTCCTGCTGTCGATATCGAAGCCAAATCAATGGTTGATGATTCAGTGATGTCCATCGCGACCTCAGCCTTCACTGCATTGGCTGAGTCGGGTTCTGTTTTAATATCCGCTTTCTCCGTTTTGACTTTGTCCGCTAGCAACTGGCTCTTGTCGTTGCTTCCACCCTGAGACATAGACACACTAGTTGAAGCTACATGCGACGAGGACAAAACGGTCGTCATTGCGGAACTTGTTGCTATGACTGGTTGTGAGGATAAAGTATTGGACATTGAACTTAATAGAGGTCCATTTTCATCCGCTTCCATCTTTTCCACTTTCACTTTGACTTTCCGTGAGTTACTCTCATCATTCTCGCTAGCACTAGCAGTGTCCGAGCTCTCATCATTGTCCGCATCGTTCTCCTCATCACTGAAATTATGGAATTCGTCCTCCGATCCTGCCGTGACGGTCGAGGCCATACTTTCGGTAATTGACGGGCGATGCTCGCGTTCACCCTGATAAGTAAATCAGAGGGAAACTGAAAGTTATCATTTACAAGAACAAGGGGTCAAAAATGGATTTTAAAAATCAGTGACAAGAGAAGAAATGGTAAATTCATGTAAATTCACAATTGACAGTAAAAAAAAAAAATGTATTCAAAACGATCAACACAACATGCTACTTACACATAAATCTATTTCAGGTTTTACCTAAATATTACAAAAACAACCAAATGTGGATTACGCACAAATAAAACCTATGATTGTGGGACTGCCTGCCACTCACATGCTATCTCTGAGCAAAGCACTGAGATTGTGTGGGGAGCCAATTGGGTAGAAGTGTCCTAGCATGGGGCAATGAGTGATTTCAAGTTGGGTGTTAGTGTTAGTTTTAGTGTTAAGAGCAGTCAACAGCTCTTAAATCGAGCGAAAAATTTGCTGATGAAATTAAGAGCCTAATACCGATATCAAAATCGATAGCTTAACACCAGCTGTGACAATGATTTTAAATTGGTACCTCAAAAACTAAAGATATCATGAAAAGTACAGAATAAATTTACACGTATTCCTCTGGTCTTATAAAATAACTCATTTTACACAAAAGAATATATGAATTACCTGTTTCACATATTTTTATTTGATCGTCAGACAATAAATTGGCATTGTTCGTGCGTTGACTGTTGTGCAGTACAACACTAACACCGAACTGGAAATCAACATTTGCTAAATCCCTAGGGGCTAGTGTTAGTGAATAGGTCATTTGTACGTAAAATATTAACACCAGCCACAAAGGTCGGTTCAGCAGACGACAATTTTGCAAAATCGATAACACTAGCTACCGGAAGTTGACTAGTTCCATTTCGGTGTTTAGACTGTGTTAGTGTTTATTAAACACTAACACAAGCCTTAACCATCCAACTTGAAATCACTCAGTGTATTGCTATGATCTGGCATTCCTTTCACGTATCTACACTAAAATTCACCTAATGTCATGGATGGGATAACAAACAATCTCACGTAAGTATCTTTTGATCCAGGAGAACAATAAGAGACTGTATTCAACATGCATAATTCTGATTTCATTCTTGCTAACATAAGTGTGAACAATATTTAAGCCTGTCTGCACTAGTTTGGCCAGGAGGGATTAAACATCCTGTGCAGGTCACTGACAGGTGGTTATCTCATCAAATCAGCTCTCAATTAACATCAGAAAAAGGGGATCGTGGGGGACAAACAGGTACCGCTTAGGCATTGTTTGCTATATAGAGGGCGCAAGTAGCTACAATTAGTACAAGTAGTGCAGACAGGCTTTAATATCAGTAAGTGGGTGGGACCTACATCTTTCTTGTCGTGCCGGTGATGCTCCTCAATGATGTGTTCAAGGTGGAAGCGTCTCTTGTAGTTGAAGTAGAAGTTCTTACACTGGGCTTCCGACTTGGAACCAACCATCTTTGCGATGGCTGGCCAGTCACGCCCGTGCTGCCTCAATCCTTGTGACGAAAAAACATCAGTGTTTAAAGAATGAAAAGGGTAATACTGTCAACCCTTTGCATCAAGACAACTCTATGGAGACAAAATCGTGGCTCGTTCACATATCACATTTACTAAATGAAATGAAATGGCAAGTGGGGGTGAAAGAAGTAGCTGCAAGCAACAACATCGCCCCGTCTTATAAAGAGTTGATATTAATTGCCACTTATTTGCAATTGATATCCATCGCAACTATGTATATAAGAAATAGGAGACTGTAAACTTGCCATTGATTGGAGGACTTGCAATTGTATTGGATAGGAAATCTAGACAAACATCATCTTCCTAATTCTACAATCTTATCATCTATAACGGATGAACATAAATTCAAAGTATCCATAACTTTGTAGAGATAAGCCATTCAGTCTATTGTCAATATCCATCTGAGGCCTTTGTGTAACTTCAATCATTTCTCACCTGCTTTTGCTATGCTCATTTCTTCGTCCGTCCATCGAGAGGTTTCAGGACCAAGAGCTGAAAAAGAAATGACAGATATGAAGTGAACAATCCAACGATCCGTCTATCTAATATGAATTAATGATATTTTGTTCTTTTGAAATTGCAACTAAGTAACCCCTGACCAGGCTAATATCATTGCCAATCATTGTATTTATTGTGTGTGTTGCTAAGAATCTGTTCATATTAGAAGAATGTAAATGTATGCCCTTTCAACAGACTTCTAGGAATAACATTTTAACCTTTCCCTGGCCATGTTCATGCAGCACATTCATCTGGACATAAATAAAGTCTTTGACAGAACTCTGAGTTGAAAACTTAAAAGTTGAGAAATCAAACACAACTTTGTGTATGTGTCCTTTTCCCAGGCACACTACTGCAAACTGTCCTTTTCAGAGCCAGGAGGGCATTAACTCCTACACATTAGTACAGAGGTAGCATCCTTCTGGCTCTCATAACCTGGGGGGTGTTTCACAAAGATCAAGATCGACTTTAAGTTGGACTCAACTATGGCAGGCCGTTAATGCCACTGTTTGCTCTCACCATTTACTGGCATTGGTCGCTCAAGGGAAGTACAAATCATGGTCACAAATCTATGAAATTTTTTTTTTTTGTTGATAATTCATTATAGAAGGAAAAAATATTATCTAAAGATCATAATGATGAGAGCAACCAGTGGCATGAATGGCCTGCCATAGTTAAGTCCAACTTAAATTTGCTCTTAGTCTTTGTGAAACACCCCAAGCAGGCGTCCTTTGCTTACTTGGATCAAGCTCTTCAGGAGGGGGTGGGGGCAGCAGGAGGGGCAGTTCAGGTTCCATCCCCTCTGACCCTAGCCTCCTAGCTATCCGATTGAAGCAAGCAGCGCAGCATTTGGTGACCTCGACAGCTATACCCAGCTCCTCCGACAGCAGCCTACGCTGATCCTCGGTGATCTCGAACCACTTTGTAGGCAAGGGTTTTAATCGCCGCACCCTTTTTCTTGGGGTTTTACATGTTAGCACTGGACACCGACTGTAAGATATACACAAGATGTGAGAATTAGCAATTGGGGAATTCTGAGAAATTATCTTGTATACATAAAGTGTATTGGGAAGCTGAAATATGTCTTTAAAAAAATATAAAATAGAAAAGATGCACTTTCATTAAAATCCTCTCTTGGTTAGACACCGACATAGGGGTATCATAGTCTGGTCTCCAGGAACCATCACAAGATTATTCAACAACTTTCACATACTAATATCTTTGGCATGATATCAATAACAGCTCGCCACTCTTTAACAGAAAAACATTTTTTTTTGGTAAGACCTTGAATGCTTTTAACCCTTTGTATAGCAGCTCATTTAGAGTCGAGCTACTACATTATGTTTTACAAGTTCTATAAGCTTTCCTTGGAATATATTTGGGTATTAAATTGCGGTCAAATTTATTTGTTTAATGTTATTTTGGGGGACAGAAGCCAACGAAAAGCAAACTGAAGGCAACATGCAGCAAATGAACCAAGAGACAAAAAAAAACAAAAAAACTCTAACATACCTTCTTCTTATGGAGCGAAACCTACAGTGGCTGCAGACCCTCATGTCAGGCTTGAGGTCACCCTCATTCATCCCGAACAGGTCGCAGTTGGTCCGGTTTACAGGGCGACTCAGACTGTATGAATCTAAAGGGTTCTGGCACAAGGAACAGTTGTTAGGGGATGCTGTAGGGAGGGAGGAAAAAAGGCATAGGTTAGAAAAGATTATATTGGTGAGAAATATACACATGGGCAGACAGCAGTATGGTTACAAGCCACATGCTCAGGCTGCAAATTGCTTTGTGGCGATTTTCTTAACTAACCAAATTCTAAAATTCAACACTTGTCAAAACTCTAACCCTAACCAAAGAATGTAATCACCCAGTGACATAGAATATAATATATTAAATAACTGTTGCATTGTTTTTTCATCATAATAAGCCCTAATCCAGCATAATATCAGATTATTGGCTAGTACAGGTCAAACTGTAAACTGACATGATAATTGTAAAGCTAATAGCAATATCTAAAATAGTCACACTTGATATATTCCGTATCCCTTTATTCAATTCCTGGAATGGATATATTGCATAATTGAAGACAAAAAAATATTTGTTAGATTCAAGGCATTAACTGCTACAAGATTTGTTATTTGCTTACATTCTGAGCCGGCTGCAGCACTCCCATTCTGAGAGCTTCCGCCGTCCTTGTCTTCTCCTCCTTTGTCTCCAGAACGACTGGAAAGAGAGAAGAATTAAAAGATGTGTTA
>BEXV01000093.1:221773-232056 GCA_003118195.1 Hemicentrotus pulcherrimus
GAGGGAGAATGAGAATGTGATACAGGGAGGGGAGGGAGAGAGATACTTTGCTTCAAATGAAAACTAGACAGGGTACAACAAATCAACATGCCTACTACACTTAAAACATTTAATATACCAAAGAGCAAGAACATAAACCTATACTTTCCAGATTGGGTAAGCAATAAATGGGGTTTAGGCAGGACAAGGTGGATGGATATAACATCTTTGTTGCAACCTGTAACATTCTGCATTCAGTATGTTGTTGTTTTGTTTTGCTTTTTGCTTCCCATCATGTTAATTTTCCCCCTTTGTGAATGATGAGTAACATCTGCTTGTGTGACTTTCATCAAAGCTGTCTAATGTTCTTGTGCAATTTCCTTCTATGGTTTTATTCGTTGAGAGCTTGTCATCATCATCATCATTCTCATCTTCCTTCTCCTCTCGCCGCCGCCGCTGCCGTTATCATCATCATCACCATTATTATCCTCCTTCGCTTCTCCTCAATGTCATCATCATCGTCATTCTCATCATGATCCACCTCTCCTCATAGTCATCATGAGCAGCATCACCACCAAACCAACACACCATAATAACCATTATCATCGTACTTGTTACTGGAGTCCTCATCCTTGTCGTTATCCTTGTCATCGTCGTCCTGGTTGCCCCTGATATTGCCACCAGAGTTCTTCCCCTGTGGGAAGCCCCTCCTGCGCTTGGCCTGGGACTTCCTCAGCTGCTGCTTGTAATTCTCGTTCTTCTTGGTCTGGTAGTAGTAGAGCACGCAGTCGGAGACGGTCTTGCGCTCCATGTAGGAGGCGATGAGGAGGAAGTTCTTGGGGTGCTGGAGGTACTTCTCCCGGAAGAGCTCCTTCTCCTCGTCCGTCCACAGGTTCATGTGGATCCGGGTCTTGTGCTCCGTCATTGCATCTTCCACCAGGCCTGCAAGAAGAAGTACGATTAGAAATATTTACACAATAATTTTCTTTAGATAAAAGCCAGTATTATCCAATATAAATGCAGTCAAATATTTCCACATTACACCCTTCACCTATATCTTGCCTTTTATGTTATTCAGTAGTTTCACAGTTATGTGGGAAATTGAGGGAAATTGGCAGTATCACTGGCAAAACTGCCACAAAGACAATGGAATGGTTGGCATTAATTAGTTTGGGATTGGGTAACTTTGTCTCAGATTCTGAAACAAAATCCTGGATTTAGCTCATGCTGCAATCATAATTGTAAACCTTCGGGTCAGTTAGGAACCCCATGACTTTTACAAGCCGAGCACCTGTCTGATTATCAACATATTTATGATTGGAAATCGAAATCAAATTTTGCGCTTTCTTAACATAACAGTTTTAATAACACTACAGTCTATTGGGGAAAACAAGTATGGTAAAACCAGTCACTCAAAGATTTTACTTTTTTGAGGCACTTCTTGGTCATTTTGAAGCGCAATTTTTTAGGGCTTCATTATTACACCAGCACAGACACCGATACCACATAGGGCCATGCATCTCAGATTTAATATTGTTAAATGATGCCTTTAATTGGCACAAGAGAGAGAGAGCTCGCTCACCATTCCTGTTGACAAACTTGACTCTCCTCTGCTCCATGTTGTACAGCATGGGAGGGATGACGGCCAGACTTCGTATGTGCTTCTCGTTGGCTTCCTGCTCGTTCAGGCCGTCAACGATCTCCGCCAGCTCTGCATCGCTGCGAGCGATGTTACCCCAATTACTCCTCGTACCGGCCCTGTGGAGAGATTGCAAGATGCATAAGTTTAGGACTGTAAACACAAGGTCAGGCAACTATTCGAGGGTTCAGTGCCACAAAGATGTAACTCCACATTTTGCCAAAATGAGTATTTGATATCAGAAAGTTCAGAAAAATGGTCTTTCTTATCAAGCTCTACAGGCTTCTGACGAATAGGAGCTCAGTACAAGACAATACAAGTAAATTCAAATACTTTTTTTTAGTACATAGATCTCCTATGACAAGGTATGAAGTGCAAAAACGCGATACTAGGAAATGAAGACACACTGCATGCCAATTACCCATAATGGATTTGATCTAACCTTGAGAATCTTTCCTGTTGTTCCCTCTGTTTCCTGATCTCGGGGAACTGCTTCTCAAAGAACTCTCTTGCTTTGGCATCCTTGGCTCTGCAAGATAACAAGTTGAACATCGATGGAGATCAGAATACCTTCATACTCTCATAAGAAACGTATGGCGAATTAGAAATGAACTAGACGCAAAAATGAATTGATCAATAATAAACACTAGAACAATATAGAACAATATAGTCACATAGCTAATATATCAATGCATATTTGAAGTTTGATGATAAATTACCTCCTTTTAGGGTTGTTTTCTAGTCGTTCCATCTTCTTCTCCCAGGCCTCCATGAGCTGACCATAGCGTTGGCACATGTATCCTTCCTGTTAATATCAAAATCATCGATAAAGCCGTATCAAAACAAGTCCTTTTAAATATATCAAATTTGGCATTAAAATACACACATTTACATCAATAGTGATTTCAATTATCACAAAATGTACATTTCAACATAGGACATTGAGTAGAGTTAGTCTACTGATTTATATAATGTACCTCTTTAAAGTTGGAACAAAAGTATACCCTCATGAAATCAATTTTCTACCTTAATGTCATAACCAAATGTACATGAATTTCATTTTGATGCTAAAAAAGGAGGTTCACACATGGTGCAGCTTAGAATAGTGAAACTAGTTGAGCAATAATTAGTCCTTTTATGTTTAGACGAATGAATTTGCCTTAAACGCAATAGGTCATTTATGTAATGTAATCAAATTGAATGCATAAATATTTGTTTAGTGCCTTGTTAAAAATCATTTCATTCACATGTTACGAATCTTTTAATTTGAATAGACAGAAGCAAATTGCATACATTGGTTGTTGCTAGGTAGCACAAACATTATGGCTTGCCCTATCTAACAACACAGAATGTATGCAATTTGCATTCTGACTAATGAAATACAATTATTTGTAACAGGTGAATTAAATGATTTGTAACGAGGCACTGAACAATATCAATGCATTAAATATAAACTTTAGTACTGGCAAGTTTCATTTGATTCTGTGAAAATCAATTTCCTTTTTTTTTACCAGAACTGGAGTTTATCTTTGAATTTGATTTCATTACAAATATGACCTATTGATAATAAACAACTCACCCTTATTCTCCTGGCCTGACTTTGTTTCCTGAAGAACAGTATCAACCTATGTTTCATCTCCATATTCCTGCAAAGAACAAACCATACAAAATAAAATTCATTAATTATTCCGATTTTCCAATGGTAGAGGGGCGTTTCTAATTATATCACAGAGCACTTGAAACTGTTTGTATTCTCAAGGGTTCAATAAAACACAAGCCATACTTTTTTAATAGACTCCTCCACTATGTTTCACCACTGTGCCAATCTTAAATGATTTATTTGAATAATTGTATAATCATTTGTCGTATCTTTGGTTAACATTATGTTATCAAATGTGTATATTTGCATATTCATTTGATTATGGTATATTATGTGGGGTAAAAATAAATTGAAACCTTGTTTCATTGCATTGCTGGCATTCCTGTGTGTGTGTGTATTTGGGTTTTTACAGACGTGTATCAATCAGATATGATTATTTACGTCTGGGGACCGACTTTTAACGTTACCATCCGAAAGACATGACTCAGTTTCGAACCTGCGTCCTTGGCTGAATCAGTTTGTAACTTCCACTGTTAGCTGGAATACAGGCGCACGCCACAACGCCTGGCATTCCCAAGGTTAGATCCACTCTTTAAATGTTTAAAACTTGAAATGCTCTCTCTAATTTGTACTTTTCTAATGTCACAAAAAGGGGGAGGGGGTCGAAAAGAAATATACCCGTCACAGAAGGACATAAAGAGAAATGTAATACAAATTTTAAGACAGGGATATATTGGTGATCCTGAATTTTTTTCTCTCTTGGAGCAAATACAAGCAAAAAAAATGATGTTGCAAATCATCAGTGAAGTACAGTCATTTAAAATATGTGCATAAGTTTTATATGCAGAATAACAAAATATGTGATGTCTTTCAGAAGACTATTTCATTTTAAGAGGAACATTCTGAAAGGGCAACATATTTATTGGTCTTTGCGTCGTCATATATAAAAACAATGTCTGATTATGCAGGCATTACCACCACCAGTTTAGTAAAGCATAGAAACAGTGCAAGTAGTTTATTGTACTAAAAGGTGACAGCCTCAGCGCAGTTTGTTACGCTTGCAGTCCAGAAAGATTACATTCTGTACCTCGCACTCATGAATTTGTCTTTCTCTGCCAACTACTATGGAAAGGATGTTCACACAGACTTGCAAATTCAGCCTTTACCGTAAATAATCATGTGTGGCCACAATGGAGTGTGAAAATAATCTCCATAAGTGCCCATACTAGGACAAACATAAAATATGTTCACATTGCCCACTATATAGAGGCCAGTTCTCACAGGCTGGTCAATACAGGTTTCATCATATATTAGCATTGTATATATCTCAAAATGTGAATAGAGCCTTCTCCAAACATGAGCATTCTCGCATATAATGGAGCAGTGTTCACACAGCCTTGTGATTTATACAGGCTTCTCCACTAATGAGTGCTGAAGGCTTCTGCAAAGAGGTGTGAATATGGCCTTCCCATAAGTAGCTAAGTAGCTAAGTAGGTAGAGACTTGTTCACACAGCTTGGTGAATGAAGCTTTAACTATAAGGCCTAAAAAAAAAAAGAAAAAAGATGTTGTATTGCCCTTTAGG
The DNA here is from genome assembly GCA_003118195.1 of Hemicentrotus pulcherrimus. NCBI lineage: Eukaryota > Metazoa > Echinodermata > Echinoidea > Camarodonta > Strongylocentrotidae > Hemicentrotus > Hemicentrotus pulcherrimus. The sequence goes on from BEXV01000093.1 coordinate 226,576, forward strand.
TGCCAAAACACAGCCTGATGAATTTATACAGGCTTCTCAATAAAAATGAGCATGACAAGTCACTACAAAAAAGTGAAGCCTTCCCTTTAGTGGCCCGATAGATAGAGACTAGTTCACACAGACTAGTGAATGTAGGTCGCTCTGTAAATGAGTCTTGTACATCATAATGAGGGGGGTTCACACAGCCTGATGGATTTATACAGGCTTCTCCGTCACTACAAAAAAAAATTGGGTCAGGGCTTTAATAGTCTGGTGGATTTACAACCTTCTACTTGGATGAATACAAAAATACAGACAGACTCGTTGGAGTCGGTGCTAAAAGCTAATGAATAATGGAAGAGCTTCAGGGTACTACTCGGAACTCCAAGGGGCTATAAATGAGGCTTAAAAAATCCTCTTCATTCACTCTCTCTCTCTTTCTGTCTCTTTCCCTCTCTCTATCTATCTCTCTCTGTCTCCTCTCTCTCTCTCTCTCTCTCTCTCTCTATCTCTATCCGTAGCTCTCTGTGGTTTCTGTCTCTTTTAATCTCCTTCCATTGTATTTCTTAGTCATTTTCTCTCTCTCTCTCTCTCTCTCTCTCTTTCTCGTGCCTTTTATCCCTTTCTCTCTCTTACGGTCAATTATTTTTTCCTGTATATTTGTTTTTCTTCCTTCTTTGTTATAATCCTACACAAATTTCCCCTAAGATTCATGTTCATTTTCTTCTCAATTCCATCTCACAGCATCTTCCTGAAAGAATCTAATATTCCTTTAAAAAATCTATCACTCAATGTTGGTCTTTCCTCAATCATCTTGTTTTTCCTTTCAATCTTTCTTTCTTTCTTATTCATCATCATCCTATCCCTTCTCTCTTTCTCTTTCCTGAGATAATACTTACGTCTTGATGTTTTCTTGATACTGAACGCTATCTGAAGGCTGGTTGTACATGGGCTGTGTGGCAAGCAAACAAAGAAATCAATTAAAATGTTGGTAGCTTTCTTTGCCTCTCTGCACAGTCACTCACTTGCCCCACATGCAATTTTGCACCAAATAAAAGCCATTAAAAATAAAAGCAATTGGGAAAGGTTGGTGATGCAGTAGATACAAGTGACATACACTGAGGTAAGGGAATGATTAAAAGGAAAATAAGTAGAACTGGAAACTTTCAGCTATTTTTCACCGTATTTCAAATAGGAGGGCATTTGAAGAGCAATTATTTCAGAGGAAATTTCTCTTATGATATTCTTCCAAACTGACAAAAATAAGAATGAGAAACTTCACAATTCATTTTGATCTTTACAAGATAAACCTTCTTTTAAAAGGGATCGTTTAACAATGTTAAATCAGAGATACACTGCCCTACATGTTATCAGTGTCTGTGATATGGTGTAAAATTGAAGCCCTAAAAAAAAAACGCGCTTCAAAATGATCAAGAAGTGCCTCAAAAAAGTAAAAATCTTCGAGTGACCGGTTTTACCATACTCGTTTTCCCCAATAGATTGTAGTGTTATGAAAACCGTCAGGCGAACGGTTTTCAAAATTTGAAATTCCAATCATAAATACCTTGATAATCAGACATGGTCATGGGGTTTCTGACTGACCTAAAGGTATATAATTATCATTGCATCATGAGTTAAATCCAGAATTTTGTTTCAGAATCTGAGACAAAGTTACCGCATCCCTTTAAAGAGAGGACCTACTTACCAGCTCGTTCGTGGGACCAAGGTTGTTGAGAACTTTATGCGCTGCTTCAGCCTTTCTCTGAAATATTCAACCAATATAATACTGCATAAGTCAAAATTTGAATAGAAATACAGTCAAATTAGTAATAAATGGATAGTGATTAACACATTGAGAATTATAAAAGCTTGTAACTCTTTGTTTGCTATGGAAAAAAAGACAAGATTGCCAGAATATAGAGTGTGTGACAAAAGTCGACTGCGGCGGTCCAATGTTGTTCCATCTGTCAACGGAAGCCAGTAAAGAGTTAAAAAAGCTTTGAACTGTTCATAGCCAAGCTCATCAGCCCATCTAATAGCCCTAAATGCTTCTGAAAGGACCCATGGTATCCTCCTAAAAACTTAATGTAATTAAATAATGCTCTTGTATTCATGTCATAACATAAACCAAATTATTATTTTGTATTTTTCTTCTTTACAAAATTTTCAATAGCAAACAATTGTTTGCTATTGAGATAGATATAAATTATCTCATTATTTGCGATCAAAATGCAATCACTTTAGGGATTTTCCCTAAGGAGGGATTTAAAAAGGAGTGGTTCATAAATGCAGCGGAAAAAGTCAGGGTTATAAATGCATTTTTTTTGCGCAGACAGCATGCCATATACTTCGATCATCTGTACAATGAATAGCAAGTCTCCATATGACCGATAAGTCTCTCTTCATTTAAAAGAGTTGCGGTTTCAATGAGCCGATGAGAGGCTTTTAACCATTTAAGAAAGGACCTTCCATCAACCACAGGCTCTGGCTAATTAATCTCATCCACCACATTGATTTGTAGAAAGCCACTTGCAAGTCTTGTGCATCATCTCCTCTGGCTATTCCAAAGACTGCTTAAAGGCACTACTCAAAATTTGTTGGCACGGTCCCGAAAGTGGTTGGTTTAGTCATCTGTCTTGCAATCTTAAAAGGAAGAACATCCTTGTTGGTTGTAAGAAATATGATCCAAAGTAAGGTAGAGAAAAAAAGTTATAAACGAGTCGATTTTTCATAAGAATCCTATTCTTACTGGTATGAGTAACGCTATAACCATGAATAACAGTCTTGCAAGAAGGATCTTACACAGAAATTCCATGAGATTGTCACCTTCCAAATGGGCTTTTATGGAGCCAGGAGGGCATTAACACATAAACTATAACACAGAGTTGAAACCCTTGCTTCTCTTTAAAGTTTTGGACTGACATTTAAATATTCCAAAGCTTAATCAGATGTAGGAGCAATGAAAAGTACCTTATTTTCTGCATAGATGATCTGTATGATGTTCTGCTGTTTGGGCTCACTCCCGAAAGCGGGTGATAAAGGCTTATCGGTGTCTATCGGACGGGCAGCTCTCTGCTCCAGCTCTTGCTGCAAGGGTTCAAGAAAGATAATAATGAGTTTCACTGAAATTAAATCTTTTTTTCCATATCTTCTCATCTCTCTTCATATATGTTATCTTTACCTTTCCAACCGTTCTCCTTCACTTACACATGCACCTCCTTTCACTTTCTCTTTTCCTTCTCCATTTTTCTCCGACTCTCATCTTCTCTTCCACTTCACCTTGGTCTTCCTCTTTTCCTCCCTTCTCTCTTTTGCTTTCTCTTCATTTCTCACCATCTCTCACCTCTACTGTTGTTCTTCTTCATCCATCCCCCTTTCTTCCAAATTATTTCACCAATATTTTCAGTTGTTCATCTCGAGCTTGCTTGGAAATAACCAGACCCCCTTGTCATTGGACTTGACTCCAACGTCATCCCTTGTCCTCTCCTTTCGCTCATCATCTACCTCTTTTCGTCTTCACTTACCATCCTTCTCCCTTCATCCCAATCCCTCAGTCTTCTCACCTGTTGCTTCTTCAGTTTGCAGATTTGCGTATCTAGCTTCCCAATCTCCCCCATCAACCCTGACTTTCAACTACATATTTTTACTTTTTCTTTTCCTCTGTGATCTCCTTGTATCTGTCCGTCTGTCTCTCTCACCCCTCATCTCATCTCCCATCTATCCCGTAGTCTGGCTGACCATTGGTTGGGGCACCACTGTAGATTTTACAACCAGCTTCCTCAACTCCTTTGGGTTCTCAGCTTTCCACCGTATGATGTTCCAGTCAAGGCCAGTTCATTCTCTGACCCCTACCCTTTCCTTATCTGTACCCCTCTTCTTTTCTAATCCCTACCTAATCCAAAGCTCTTAATCCCTATCTCACCTGTTTCTTCTTGAGCTTGGAGATCTGTGACTCCACCTTAGCAATCTCCCTATCCACCTTGTCCATGGATGATATCAGGCCCTCCTTGGAGATCTTGTTGGTCGTCTCCTGGTCGCATGGCGTCGGAGATATGTTCTCCACCTTGGGCATAAAAGGAGCCTCCTGCAAAAAAAAAGGTGACCAAATGTTTGACACATTACAGGTTAATCTCACACAGGATGAGTATTATCACATGTTAAAAAAAAAAGAAATTCAACCAATAAACAAAAGATAAATAATCTTTTATTGCCATAACTTAATCACAGGATGTGGTGGATATTTCTTCATCTTGAAACGAGAATCTTCATGAATGCATCAACATGAAAGACAGTTGCTAATTTGTACAACAAAAAATCAATTTTATAAAATTATTTGGGGTTCCAAAAAGACGTCCCCAACCCCCACCCCTTAAATTGATGTTTTTGCCGGGGGCTCCTAGCTTAATATCATTAAGTAAGTCCTAAGGAAGCCCTGTACCAGAAATGGTGCTTTTATCTGGCAAGTAGCGATAATCGATAAATTTGATGTAAGCCACCCGACTATGAGAGATTATTACTCTGTTTCTCATACATACAGACTACAGAGATGTGTCGCGTGAAATGAATTTTGTTAAGTCTCCCTTTTCAACAAAAAAACATGACAAGTTTTGACTAAATGACCATTTTCTGAAATGTTTTACAAACAAAAACTTTCATATCTTTTCATTTTTCTTCTCCACGCTATATTTTTTGAAAGGAACCTTTAAACCCCATATCATAAGTAAAGAAACTGATACCAGACAGGTTACGTTCTCAGTTTAACCGCAGACAAGGACTCTGTCTAGCCTTTTACAAAAGAAAGTGGATAATATACTGTTTAAGAATGTTTCATGCCACTTAAAAACTCAATTACCGTCCAACGCATAGATCCTTAAGATGAATCAGTAAACATTCCAACATAAAGAATTGAGCAAGTGCTCTTATATCCTCTTATCAGATTATCCCTCTCTTTTTTTGGATAATGAATTTGTTGTATATTTGTCTAAAGTAATAGTACCACTTCAGAAAGAGATGGAATAGTTCTCTGTGCATCGCCCTTGTCAGTAAAAATAAAGCCTTTTCATACTCTGAACAGTAACACACACACCAAATAAATAATACGAAATAAAAATGCTGCATCAGTACTTCAATGTCCAAGGTACTTTCAATTATATCACTGCTGGTAAAGACTTAGTTGAATGGACAGGTTTCAACGCAACATGGTTATTACCTTTTTGCTTAGAAATAACTGTATTCCCAAGCAAAAGGCACAAGCAGATGCAGAGAAAGTTGAATTCACATTCTCATTCTGTCCATACACAGTCTAAAATGTCAATATATTGTTAGTAGTATTTTACTTTTATCACTCCTCTGATTTCTCTATTTTTGGAATTATCTAACTTTACATTACGCAGCTAAATAAGAGAAAAACATTGACCTAAGATCTTGTTCGCGCCCTTGTGATGAATGGAAAAGCAGATGGGTTGTGACTCCTCCCCCCCCCCCCCCCCCCCCCCCCCCCCC
>BEXV01000093.1:260332-274544 GCA_003118195.1 Hemicentrotus pulcherrimus
GTTTCTCATTGAATCATGTACTAAAGGAACCTGTCTACAAAGACCACCTGTCTACAAAGGCCACTTTTTGTGTTTCCCTTGGGCGGTCGCTATAGACAGGTTTGACTGTACAATTAAAAGTGTAATCCCCACCCCACCCCCAACCCTTCCCTTTCATTCAATAATTTTGAATGAGTAAACATTATCTCACAGATATTTCTATTTTGTTATTCCTTTGTAGGGCATTGCGGTATACAGTACATACAAATACTAGAAGTACACACTTTTTTTGAAAGTGGGATGTTCATGAAGCTCTTTCTGACAATGATGTCAGCACAATATCAAAATTGGACATTAAGTAATGAAGTATGTTTAAGTACACAGATCCACAAAATGAAGCAAGTGAGTGTACTTTCATAGCACTTTTCACACCGGCTAATTTCGCAGACATACAAGGGGGGAGGCGAGTAGTACACACGCACCGGTCCCCAGGGCCAATGCGAATTCATTTTACAGAGAAGGCCTGTCGTCACTATCTCGAGATTGCCAAATATATCCAGCTATTTGAACTATCCCGATGGCAAACTATCCAGCTATTTTGCATCTTCATCAGCCCAATGTAGCAATAAGCGGGATATTTGGTCAAGATAATCATCACGAGATATCTTGGGCTAGTTTGCAAAATATCCTGCTATTTAGCAAAATATCCCTCTATTGATCAGGTGCGTCTAAACCAGACCAAAGACTCGCACTATGCACTAACGCAGAGCAAAATATCTCGAGCTAATTTTTCAAGGTCGAGTTTCAAGTTTCGAGGTCGAATCTGGAGCTGATGAAAACGCGATTTGTAACTTTGGGGATTATTTCCCAAATCAGAAGTAGCAGGCTATTTGGCAATCTCGGGATAGTGATGACAGGCCTAGAGTGAGAGACATTGGAGATGAGAGGACTTGATAGAGCGGGGATTACACTGCATTAGAACAGAAGTCAATCTGAAATACAATCCCCACAGCTGAAAGACACGAGTACGGAGCTTTATCTTTCCCATCGCAATATTATCAAAAGCAGGAATATTCAGCAACAACAATAAAATTCCTTTATTATCATTCTGTATGCTGTGTTCATGATTGCATGCTAGCACGGTGATATTTAGCAAGAATGAATTGCAATTGGAATGAGAATACAGAGAGTTCCTAACATGTCACTTCTGATTAGAGGATCATGTCACGACCATGGAATAAATATCATCTCATAAAATATTCATGCTTTCAAACTGTGCATGACTACACTGGCATGGAATTAATTTCACAACGTTCACAAGATACCAACTGGAACGGCTATACATACATAAATGTCCAAACATTGTATACAATATGTGAACTTCAGTGGACATTGTTTAATAAACTATAACAAACTTGAAAACTTATACAGTGAACAAGCCATCTTATCATTAAAATCAGAGTCGTCTTCTCATGTGAACATCACACTTATGTTATGGGAGTATTGTACATACCCACATTTCCCAATGGAGAGCTTTTAAAATATTGGCTTGTGTGATAGTTTACCTCTGTGTATGCCCCCTTTCATACATATTTCATAGTGTTAAACTGAAACACTTTCATGAAATTGCAGTTTTGTACAGATAAAGCACTGAACATAGAAATAGGTTAAAACATACATGGTAAGACAGTTGGTCCAAACTTCTATGCCCCTTCTAGTCATTAAAATGTACATTAAATATAAAGGCATTTAAGGAGGAATCAAGCCTCCTTTTCAGCTGATATTTCTTCATTCTTCCAAACTAACATGAAGAATGTGAATACTCACATTTTATTCTTTTAAATATCCCAGAACTAAACCTTCTCTTTAAAAGAGTAGGGGACTGAGAGAGGTCTATTGAAGCACTTAAGGGAAACCACGGAGATGGGGCGAGGCAATCGGCCCTTGTTTGTTCAGCTCCACATTTTATATGGAGTAGGAATTGGAGTTGATTGAACCACAATATAAGTGTTTTTTCAAACCCGATTCATTCATTGCGTAGTTTACATTCAGTGCTTGTCTGCCTGTTAAAGCAAATAGAGGAGAATACATGAAGACAAACAATGTTATTTGTTGTTTACAGTAAATCAACATGTACATTGTTTGTTTCAATAATTCATGTCGTTCACTCAACTTGTATGAAGTCTATTCATAAAAAACATTCAGAATCTCCAGAATTGCAATTCTTTTCCTTCCCAAATTGCCACGAAGAGCACACAAAACAAACTGTGTATTTCAAAAACATAACGTGCACTTTGCCCTTCGATGATAAACATTTTCATTTCAAGTAGTTCAAGTGACATACATGTATACTGTATGTGCATTATTATAGGTCAAATCGTTGGTGATCTACAAAAATGTAAATAAGGAGTTGTCAAACACCATCATCAAACTGCATACAATTATATTGAGTGTAGAATAAAGCAATTCAGGGTCAAAGTTCTTTTGCTTGCCCGCAGTGTAAATGCAGCTTTTATAGATGTAAATAGTACCTTAAAGGATTGTACATTATTCTCCTTCTATCTAATTCACTGCGATATACAACATGTACAATGTACATGTACATAATACACCATATAAGGCAGTAATGCACAGAGGGTATTATATTCGCATTCTGAAATAAATTCAGATTACCATTTCTGATTCCTCCTGATCCATTAGCCATTACCAAAGGCCAAATTATCAAAATACCAAATGCACTTCCCAGTGGCAACCTCATCCCCAGAAGTGTGCTCTAACAGGTTTTCTGATACGAGCCGGCTCCAGGTGTACCGTATTTGCAGATGTCGATGCACCATAGGAGGATGCGTCATGTCTATGTACTTTGAGGGTTGAGGTAGCCACGGTTCTTTAAAGCCCCACTGCACTACTTATAGCTACTTGCGCCCTCTAGATACATGTAGCAAACAATACATAAGCGGTAACCATTGATCCCACATGGTCCTCTTTGTTTTATGTTAATTCAGACCTGATTCGATGAGATAACCTCCTGTCAGTGACCATGCAGGGAGGTCTAATCCCTCCTGGCCAAACTAGTGCAGACGGGCTTTATGTATGGGTAAAATGAAGGTCTAAGTTCAAATGAAAAAAATAGTTTGAACTTTAACGCAATGCAATATTCTGTAGTAAACCTACAAATAACCACTAAAATATTGTAAAAACCAAAGACATTCTCTAGACAATACATTTGCAAATCGACGAATGCCCGTTTCACAGCAGATATTTTACGTACAGTTTGTGTAATACTGAAATTCAGAATTGCTATTGCTATTGAATGGGGACCTGTACTTCGCAAAAGTATCATAAACAGTGTAGGGGTTTTATCGGATAGTCTTTCTCTTTACATCAGATACACAATGGTTGCAGCAATTCTTTGAATGAATTATATGGGGTTAGTCATTATTTTCTCTTTAAACAGGTGTGCCAACACTAGTTGCCACTCACATACATGTGAATGTGAAACTAATTACATTACTGTGAAAGAAAAAAAGAAATCTCTCTCACCACATCCTGGCAAATTCTGAGGAAAAAACCCAGATCAAAACCAACCACCTGCACCAACATTAGTTTTTAATCAACCATGTGCAAACCGGATCCTACAAATCTCTATCCTTTTTTAATAGCCTACAAATCTTAAAATAGAAAATCTTTTTAATGGAAATTTTTATTTAAAGAGAAGGTTGAGTTTTTGGAAAGGTGAAAAAATAATTTGTCCGTGTAATTAAAGCCAGTTCATACTTTGCAGTCTGAGCATGAGAAGATAAATGTCACTGCAGACAGCAGACCGAATTGTGAAATACACAAAGACGAAATACTGGATACGTGCTCATGAAAGTTATGTCATCATTATTCATTTATGCACAAGCAGTGCACTCGACGATACACAGGTGGAAGTATTCTTAGAAGAGGGGAAACAAAGGCTATCTGTGTAGCACCTCCATCGCTGCAGTAGTGATTTTATCAAAATGTACCTCTTCATGATTTGAAGATCCGTGGATATTCGCGGGTCATTTGGGACATGTGCTATAAATAAACCGTGAAGTGGTCTATTAACCCATTGCTTACTGGAACTGGGCGGTCCCTGTATTAAGCCTATGACAATGAGATCACTCTGTAGTCAATGGATTAAAAAATAAAGTAAATATAGGGCAGGTTCTGTATCAGTGACTTGAGTATTCCCATCATTTCACCAGTTGTCATTATGCATGCCATTCGATTGACCGCGAGTGGCTAAGAGCAATACTACACATTATGTCTTTCATCCAGGATCACACAGGCACACACACACACAAGACACAAGCATGTCCAAAATGATCGAGTTCTTGCGCTTCAAAGATAGATAGAGAGAGAGAGAGAGAAGGGTACAAATGTAGGTCTGCATTCGTTCAGGTCAGGAAAGCAGCACAAGTTTTAGGCAATGCTCAAGGGAATTAGGTAAGATGAAGGAATACAACATACATGTACATGCTCCGAGGGCAAAGGAAAGAGAGAAGAGAGGGAGAGATTCGGTCTGTCGGGATGTGAAATGTCAAGTTCAAAACCTTTGCCAAACCGCCCGTGCCAAGGCCCTGATGCCAGACAGTTTCATGTCAACAAAATTCAAACTGTATACATGGATGTAGGCCTACATGTAGACTTTAACATACATGTACAATGTACATGTACATGTATGTACATTTGAGCAATTATACTTGCTTTAGTGCATGTACCAGTATTCAAAATATAATAACAGTTACATACTATCCAGGAGATTTTAATCATGATCCTCACACTGTTATCGAGAATATTTAATTTCACATACAAAAAAGGGAGATTATTATTCTATTTTAAAAAATACTTTATTTGAATGTCATTTCCTGCCATGTGAGAAAGGACCTTGTGCTGAAATGGGCAAGCATTTACTGAAGCACAAATAAATGATTCACTGAGGGAGAGAAGTCTACTGTCCCCTTCAGACATGTTCTTTCTTTCTTTATAATCTGATACTCTAGCGTCCCCATACCCGTCCATCCTCTTCCTTCCTTTTCTCTCTTGACCTCCTTTCCTCTCATCTCAATTCTCTTTCCATCTACAACTCAAGACTTGTCAGCTCTCTGCATTTATCCCTCTATCCCAAATATAACACAAAATCATAATTTTCCCCAAAAATAACGCTTCATTTGATCTAGAAATCTTCACATAGCACAGATACAACCCACCCCTCCCCCTCATTCAGTCCAACAAAATTCATTCAATGGCTATACAAAACTGTAGAGTTGTACAGAAACTAATTAATCTGTTTTAATTCAAACATTGTATTATGAAACGCCAAAATTATGTTATGAAACACCAAAATTATGTCATAAAACAAAATTTTATATACCGCAACAAATATTTAACCAACACTTTGTATAGATTTGGTATAACAATCAGTGTCAAACTCTTGTCTAAACATACAATATCTGGGCAGAGCTTATCACAAGTGCGCACTGATGATTGGTCATCTGTCACATCAACTGATTTATTAAAAACTAGTTTCGTTATACAACGGTGTTATTCAGTGTACGCCCTTTCACAATACGATAATTCTTTATACGTTTCTTCACACAAGTTTATAAGAGATTTGGGCAAGTCTGAACAGGCTCCACGATACAATGGAAACACTTCTTCATGTCTTTCACCAGAGAGTCATCAATGACATCATCCCTAATCGAAGGTCAAGGTGAACTGAAATGGAGTACCCTGTATTTCGCCATGGATTGTTTCCTGTCAACTAAATTTTTAAAAGCAAGAGGAAATCTGACGAGAATTACATCGCACAGTCTATTTCGGCACGACTTTGCTTCTGCAAAGTATTTGTGGTGGATAAACAACATAACATGAAAGCTGACGGCATATAGACTGGATGTGAATCCACGGCCTTCAAGTTACGTGTAGCATCAATTCACAACATACCATGCTTGGATCACTATAGGCCTATTTCCATTAGACCAAGTTTTCAAAATAGCCTGCTAATGCTCTTCTAATAAAGTCAATCATGACTAACTTTAGCTTTCATATATTTGCAGTGAAGACACAAATAGTAAGCTCCACCTTTGCATTCGGGATATATAGGCTCGAAAAATCATCCCAGACAAAGAATGGTTTGTTTTGTTTGCACAAATATCCCACTATTTAGCAAATTACATTTACTGGTTCAGGGCTACCTTTTCAGTGAAGATGCACTTGGACAATAAACATGTACATACATGTACATGTAGCAGGGTCTGAGTACAAGGTAATCCCTTCAGCGAGTGATAATATCTTGACTCTGGCTAATGAAAACATGGAACTTCAAATTCTGACTTTTTCTCAAGAAGCACTGATTGGTCCAAAATCCCAAGCTTCAGCTCATCAAGGCTAATGGAAACACACCTTGATGTAATGACTAGGCTTCAGCAGTTAAAAAAAGAATGCAATTCTAAGAAGTTCACGTCATCTTGCCTTCTTCTTCCCTATTGTTGAAATGGCTTCAGTAAATTCTAATGACTAGGGCTTCAGCAGGAAAAAAAGGCTTCATTAAATTTCAATGCTAAGGCACGGTTTGATTTGAATGAAGCCAATTAAGTAGAATCAGATTTGCTGACCCCGACTAAAAACCCCATAAATATATAAACTTTTATCATACTAGCCCATTTCCTTTCGTAACTACACTTGACCTGTAACTCAAAGGGCGGCCATTTTGGATTAGACCAGTATGACCAGTATGACAGCCCTAAGGAGACCTCAAAATCGATGAAAGAACATTATAATCAGACTCTCCAACCCCCAAAACCCCATAAATATAAAAACTAATATCACAAAAGCCATTTTCCTTTTGGAAGTACGCTTGACCTTTAACTCAGATGCCCAATTTGGCGGTCCCAGAGGGCGCCCTTCTTGATGCCCTGCAGAAATCGTAATAGTATGGTATATAAAGCTTGATGGGCCAAATTTGGTGCTTTTAGAAGAATCTGCACCAAAGAACCCCTATTTAGCCCTAACATCCCCCACTATATCCTTTATGTTTAATAATGGAAACAATCTTCATCGTCATAACAAATTGAAATTTTGGGAAGTAAAACACGTACTACATTTATACATCCTTGGGCAGATTTCTTATTTTCACTTTATACGCAAATACAGCCAGCTTTGCACAGACATGTTTCCCTAAATTTTTTCAATTAAAATAAACATGACGTCATTTTCAGAATACTTCTCCTTTCAGACAATATTATATATGTTCATTTTTGTATGTATGTATATGCTTACATATAGATTGAAGGTCACAGAAGCCATAGTGAATGTACATTGTAGGGCTTCATAAAGTACAAAACCAGACTCAGTGCTAGAAAAAATTGTATTCATACCCAATCATGCTTTGTTTTTGTTGTATTCTTTCACAACTATTTGACATGGTTTTGATTTTTTTTATGAAGATAACAAAAATCTTGTTCAACAGTAGACAATGTTTACATATTTAGATTGTTGTTATATCTACATAATAACACTATACACATGTATATGTATGTATGTACATTTACATATTTTACAGTGGGTCAAACTTCTGATAATAAGAAATGGTGATTTTATTATTTTTATTTAAAGCAAATAAAAGAAATTTGAGATCATGTTCAATTGGGTGTTGTTTTCTTCTTTCCCCCTTTTTTCTGTCTTATTTTATGTGGTTTCTTCACTCATCAAACTCTTCAGGAAACTCATCAAATTTTGTTAAAACAATTTGTCTTTTGACACTCTGAAAACTTTTATTTATGCAGCAATGGCTGGCACAAGAAATATACTACCATCTTGCATACTAAATGTACTACATATAGTACATGTACATGTACTAAAAAGTCTGATGTTGAAGACCCATAATTTCTTACTCAGCATGAGAAACATGTACTAGAGGGATATAAACAAAATGTATTATTCATAATGCGTATGGATGAAGCTCCCCTAATGGCCTACGTACAATTATAGAGCTTTACGTTAGCTGCCTGACATGAATACAGGATCTTAATTTCCCACAGTTTTCATTATATTTTATCTACCCGTGTCAATCCTGCATGTACAGAATATTCGTCAAATCAATCATTGTAAAAAATGCCTTAAATTGAAATGTGTGAATGCAAGGATGTGTACATGTACATGTGACCATTAAACTTCAAGAACGAACAACAAAAAAAACTCAAATTGACTCGTGCAAAATGTACTTGAATTCATACAAACTTCATCAACATAATGTGATGTTGCTTTTGGGTGATTGTCGATCGGACATCTACATGACTTACATGTACTCTGATGACAATTGCCAACAGCTTTATTTTGTCAAAGATTTGGTTAAAGTTAGTACTTACTATTATGGAACAGGTTTAGGTAGCATTACAGGGTCAGTAAAATTTCTTAGTTTAATGAAATAAAGCATTATGTTGGGACCAGGGTTCAGGTTAGTAATCTTAACTGTGTTATAAATCAATTTCACAGTAAATATCACCACAGCATTTCTCTAAAATCTGCTTTCAACACTGTGCTTTAAACACTGTGTTTTCAACAGATACAGGTAAATTTGACATGAACTGTTATCGACAGCTCTCTGTGTATTCCTCAGGAGAGGGATAGCTGCACCGTGATGTAAACACTGAACAAAAATAGCTCTCCCCTAAACTATGCAGTAATGACCATGACACACATGCATCAACTCCCTCCCTCCCACATACATGTAGTGTACATGTCCTAGGCCTGTTTGAAATGCTATTGAAGGCAGACTCGGTCCATATTCAGTTTGCACTCAGTTCATACTAAAAGGATACTATTAAAATTCTGGATTTTCCTGTGTGGGGCAAAATAAAACTTTCTTTCCATTTTTTTCTGAAAAGGTAAAATGAAATAAATTTGCTTGTATATCTAAGCAAAGTGGAACTACACATGTACGTCTAAGCCTACAAGTCAATTGTATTCATACATGTATATTTGTGTTTTAACATCCTGAAATAGGCGACAAAAGCAGGAATCGATAAACATTCCCACTTAGAGATCCCTACTGTAAAAGTAGTGCTACATATGACAATATCACTTGCATAACCAAATTCTTAGAATACACCATCCCTATCTTAAAAATTGCACAAATAAGTTCCCCCACTATTTTTTCACTAATTACTTTAATCATAAAAAAGAAATTTTTCAGAAGATATCAATTTCACTTCTGAATATAAATGTACATGTACTGTAGCAGCTTTCATATCGGCTTCTAAAAAATAAATAATTCAGAATGTCAAGTCACATGCCAAACCTGAAAGCAATTTGCAAATCTAAACTTTGATTTACAAGGTATTCTATAAAAATAAATGAATTACATGTATGTAACTTCATAATGTACACCTGTATCACTAAGTGTTTTTTTCTGTTCTTCAATCAAGCTTATAGATTACAAAATAATAATTATGATATCATTCCTGTACAAACGGAATTCATACTTATCATAATAAAACATAAATTGTCCTTTTATAAAACATACATTGTTCACTTATAGAACATAAATTTTCAACTGATAAAACATATTTTTCACTTCTAAACATTGAATATTATACCTAATATCATTGGTGATCTTCAATCAAGCTTATAGATTACAAAATAATAATTATGATATCATTCCTGTACACACGGAATTCATACATATCATAATAAAACATAAATTGTCCTTTTATAAAACATACATTGTTCACTTATAGATCATAAATTTTCAACTGATAAAACATATTTTTCACTTCTAAACATTGAATATTATACCTAATATCATTGGTGATGACTTCCTTTACATTCACAGACTAATTAACAATCCAGCCACTATCACTACCATGTTCCATGTTCATGGGAGACATCTAACATGATCAATCCCCATCATTCACATACAACGCAATGCATGATTCATCACACTGTACAAACCTTACCTGTAATACATCATGAGTTTAGTTTGTCACGGGGCAGCACACTCAATGAGAAGCAACAGGTAGAGGAGGCATGCATGTATCACACAAAAGATCTCCCATGCACAGGAAAGCAGGGTTCCCATCATCCTTTCATCTCCTCCAACACATTGCCAAGGCACGGAACCAAATCATCATGCGATTCCAATCTGATGGAAAAACCGTCTCTCCCGGAGTCTACAAATCAATACGCCAATGTTCTTTTCTTTTCTTCTCTCTCTCTCTCTCTCTTTTTGGCGCTTTTAAACATGCATGACAAGTGCGCCCCAATTAAACCACTCTTTCCGTCGTCAGTGGAATAATCTACATGTAGCTCTCCCTTTCCACTCCCGAGACTATCGTTTTGTGTGAAAAGCTTTCAAAAAATTCACAAGCACATCGTGGCCTGAGAAAAAGATGGAAAATGTAATTACGCATTTCATAACTATGGAGCGGGATGCGGCATTTTGGTGAAGGAAGAAGGAGTAAAGAGATCCCAAAGAAATGGCTCACTGACAAGACAGAAGAACTGGGATGAAATGAAAGCTAGAAATCAGTTTTGAACAGTGGACAGGCCTGCCCGCATGATATGCATCAAGTCGACGTTTATACAAATGAAGTCTGGGCAGCCACGGAGAGGAAGCCACAAAATAACATTATGCATCGTGTAATGAGCATCTCGATAGACAGAGTGAGAGAGATAAGAAAGAGATTGCATGAAAGGATGGTGTAAGCTCTCTAGCCTTCTTTCTCTCTCTCTCTCTCCCTCTCCAGGCATACACCGGCATACACCTACATGTACATGTACATTATGTAGATTGTATAGTAGTAGCAAAAGTGTTTTCAGCTTCCATGTACTGTACATTGCTATATCATATTAATATCCATGTTCTGTAGTTCTTTCGATAGCAAACCATCATCATGTACAGAGAAGCATTGTTATCCTTGCTGCAGACTTATCAAACATTCATTTATATGTGACCCTGAAATACAAAGCCAATTGTTCCAGCATGCAGAAGCAGCCTGTGCAGAAGTGTACCAGTATAATTTCTATGTCCTTGTAGCATAATACCCTCAAAAGGTCAATATGTGGGCATTATGTACAATATTGGGGATGTCTACAAAAAATACTATAACTTTTATCGGTTTTTTAAAATATTTTTTTAAAAGTTATGTTTTTGCTGTTACATCTACACTCATGTAATGAAGGCCTACATTGTACATTGTACATATACATGATAAAGGCCTACATGTACATACATGTGACACCTCATTCTAAATTGGTGACTTTATTACAAAATTATTTCTATAATATTTTGGACAATATTAATATCTTATTCCCTAAGAAAAAAAAAGAGAACAAATTCTGTAGGGCCTACATGTACTTTATACACAAATAGTTCTACACTTTCTGATAATTGTAAATGTGTCATCATTATTGCTAAAAAGAAATATGATGTCCTACATGTACATGTAGTTGTTGATGAAAAGACAAAAGAGCCAATTTTAAAATATTTGCCCAATAACTCCAATCAACGCCTAAAAATGCCATATATTCAAACAAATGTAGGTCATACATGTATGACTTGAGAATCCTGAACATATTCAAAATTGCATATGCAAAAATCCCATAAAATATAGCTGTTAATAAGGCAACTAGAAAATCCCAATCAAATGCAATGATGCTGCATGTAACTTTAATATAATATTGCCAAAATACACAACCAAGTTAGAGGGGGAAATACAACTGTTTACATTCCAACCCCTGTATTTGCTTGACTAAATTAACAAAATGGAACAAGCATTGTCAAGATTCATCATGATCGATCCAGTGAACTCTGCATCTCATTTTGCCCGATAAACTTATGACCTATACTAGATACGACTAAAGGGGCTCCGTGGAAATTTGATCAAAGAATAGGAATGACAACGTAAGATATTGCCTCAAGATTTCTTCACCGTGATAACCAAACAAGTCAATGGTCTTATTATGACTAGCCTACATTGAAGGAATGCACTGAGCGAGAAGCGGTTTGTAAAGTCGTCGATGAGCACACACAGAATACTCCCACTCATCCAGTGTACATCGTATCTAAAGGTCACATTTATTATCAAAGTTATCATACACCTGTTGGTTTTCAACAAAAAAAAAAAAAAAAAAAAAAAAAAATAAAACAAAAAAAAAAATAAAAAAAAAAAAAATTAAAAAAGAATGTATCCTAAGATAGCACTTGATCTAGACAGGAACTGTTAAATCTTGCCTTGATATTTGAAAAACCCAAAATACAAATACCAGAGTAAACAATATATTTACATGTATGTTAGTCTAACCTGTAAAGATGTACAGCACATGAGATTAGATGAATCTACAGTATTTGCTTTTCTTGAAAATTGTTTGCTTGCAATATGATAATCGATAAAAATCTATATGATGCCGCATTTACGGCAATGAACGTGTCTACATGCACACATGTCGGGAGCAAAGTATGAATTCATCGTGTTGGGTTATATTTGAATTTCAAATGTACAACCAAATTGAACCAATACATTGATTTAAAAAGGGGAATGTTGACCTTAGAAAAAGTCAAAATGGTTTAATATGGGAAGCAAGGTTTTATGGAGAGTGACAATATTATGGAATTCCTTTAAAACCATGCCTCAACTTAGGATGATATCTACAGTGTATCTACAAAGAAATCCTTTTTTTTCTTATAGAAAAATTATAGCTCATTTTTCTCAAATTGAATGTTAATCATTTATTGCTATTTATTCTTATAATCATGTTTGTTTCAATACTTACATGTACATGTAATGTGAATCAATAAACAATTCCATGTAATACTTACATGTACTACCAATTTTTGTAAAATATAACCTTTCAGAATTTAAAGATACAAAATACTAGTGGCCTAACCTTGACCCTTCCAACGCTATTATTTTCACCTGTACAGCAGTACCTTAGTACTCATACTGGAAATCAAATTAATTATTCATACCTATCTAGCGTCATGACATTTTCATTGGTTGATGAAGCAGAAAGGACAGACCATCAACTATACTGTTACAAGTAAATTTACCAATGACAATAATATGACGAAAAGAAAAATGTGCCTGGATGAATGTAGATCTCATTAGGTTAGATCTCATCATTCTAAAATTGATGATCGTCACTTTATTGATATATTTCTTCTTTGTACAAAATAAATTCAAACAACACCAACAAGGAAATGGTTAATTAAGGAAGAAAAGCACAGCATGTGAATGAATTCATCATTCTGGTGAAAACAGAAAATAGAAAATAAGGCTATATTCCTTCCAGCACCATTGTGCAAAGTCCAGGAAAGCAGGATTAGAAGGGATAAAAGTCTAAACTGGATGTTTAAGAATTCTTTGAATAAAACACAGAGGCAGTTCATTTGAATCCAGGTTGTTCTGGAAAGGCAAAACCAGTACGCTTTTATCTCTCCGGAACTTATTATTTTTACCTTGATGTTTTAGTGTTGTCAAAGGTTTGACGCAAATTGCCTTTAATAACATCAAATAAGATGGACTACTAAAGTCTTAAGGAAAGATCAAATATATGCTGACCCATCTTCAACTGAACTTTGCAAAGATGCAATCAAAACTCTACGCTTTTTGAAAAGATTTGGCTTCAAATTTCAGCCACATTAAATGATCGTTTTGTGTTTTCCTAATATCCTAGGTGCAAAATTACAGGGATGTTCCTGGGTGAAGAATATGATTTTTTTTTTTTTTTGCTGACTTTTTTTGCCAGGTCCGTATTAAAAAACCCACG
Organism: Hemicentrotus pulcherrimus; assembly: GCA_003118195.1. Classification (NCBI taxonomy): domain Eukaryota; kingdom Metazoa; phylum Echinodermata; class Echinoidea; order Camarodonta; family Strongylocentrotidae; genus Hemicentrotus; species Hemicentrotus pulcherrimus. The sequence goes on from BEXV01000093.1 coordinate 274,109, forward strand.
CGGGAAGGCCTTTCATTTAACTGCAAGGTGCAGCTGAATGTGTAAGATCATTAATGTAAATTTTTAAAAACAGTAGAGGACCTAGGATAGGACCTTGTGGTACACCATGTAATAGAAGAAAATTGGAGGAATTTTTTTTTTGTTTTTTTTTTGGTGTACCGTGTATAAACCACACCCCCGACTTTGACTTTTTTTCGGCGGCAAAAAGGAGCGATTTATACACCGTTAATTACGGTACATTTTCATGTTGTACACTGTGCATTGGACAGTTAAGGCTCATTCATGATGCGGTAACCATCGTACGTTATCGTACGTTAAGTGAGCAGCAAACAACATTGTACGACAAGCACACATCATTGTCATAACTGAGGTACTGCACATGACTGCATGTAACGTATGGTAAGAAATGGATGTGCCCAGCTCTCACCCCCCCCCC
>BEXV01000093.1:329317-342370 GCA_003118195.1 Hemicentrotus pulcherrimus
AAGGTTACCTAGTTACATACACTATATGTGTATATTTATTTTCATATATTTTTATTTTATTCATTTTCAACTACGGTATTTGGATGATTATGAAGGTACTCTGAAAATTAAATACTGTAACCCTGGTAACTGTAAATAATTGTAAGATTGTGAGAAAATTTACACTCCTGTGTATTTTTATTTACCAGCATACACTGTGTGTTATTTTATTTAATTCTTGTTCATATCTCTCGTTTCAGTTGCCCTCATTGACTTTATCGAGTCCCCAACATACTTCTTCCTGGTATTCGAATTGTAAGTTCATATCTCTTTTTGTTACAAAGACCATATGTATATACATATATATATATATATATATATATATATATATTCAAGGTAATATTAACTGTACTTTAAAATTACCTGATATATGTGCAGAAAGGTTTCAAATAGTAGTAAAAAAAAAATGTATGTCATCATGGGAAGAACTAGCAAAATGGTATGTCAGCTGCTCAATAGGTTTCTCACATTCTACTTGATCTATCATTAGAATTGAGTATCATTGAGACATGCTCGTACTACTGTATATGTATATATTCATACATGTATATAATTTTTTATCTTATATACCTGTCTAAATTGTTTGTAAAATGACGAGCAAATAAACTTGAACTTGAAATCAGTGAAAAATTGAAAGATTGTAGATGACCTTAAGAGAAAACTGAAAATACACCTTATAACAAGTGTTTTCTCCTTTATACAGTAGGTCTTATTACATTTTGTTGTAAGCACCTTCAGATCACTTTTTTCATTAGTCTGCTTGTTAAAGCGACTTGAGGACCACTTGGATGAATATATCTCACTATTTTCTGCCAAGAATAAGAAAGGCTTTAACTCTGTGTAAAATGTATTTATAAGTTACATGTATTTCCCTTTCTGGCTCTAAGCATATCTCACATTGCAATCTGTCGTACGACTACAGATAGCATATTATTATCTCCTAACACTGTTCTTATCTGACTTATAACAGATGTCACTCAGGGGAACTATTTGACTATCTGACAGCTGTTATAACCCTGTCTGAGAAGAAGACTAGGTAAGTAATCTTCCATTATCTATCTGTTATCAATGAAGCCTCTTTTGTGTATACATGCATTCGTTTATTGCTATTTTGAGTAGGAACAAACAAGAATTTATAGCCGGATATTCATATTTTTATTACAGCACACACAGTAAATGACAAAAAGTTGGCCCTAGAATTTTACAGGTAGACTTAAAGACGAAAATTCTACACATTTAGATAAATGTAATGTACAATACATTCTGTTTAAAAGCATTGTCAACCTAAGCGAATTGTTATACTACCTCTTTCCGCTATTAAAGATAAGATGTTATTTTGTATGATTTCTAGTAGGAACAAAATGCTTAACGGTAATTAAATGATGGCATTGCCTTTTTCATTATTTAGTAATTTTCTGTAATTCTGGGCATGTTAATGAATCCCATGTTGGTGTACATGTACTGGTATCTAATTATAGCTAAAGAAACATTTGAACACAATTACTATGAATAGTGTGTTAGTTTATTTTGAATTAAAATTCCTTTTTGCATCAGCTCTAACATTTGATTTCTTTCAATTCTACTTCATCAGGGCCATCATGAGGAGTGTCATCAGTGCTGTAGCCTACATTCATAGCCATAACATTGTACATAGAGATTTAAAGGTAAGTGATTACAATTAGTGGTTCCTGTACTACCAGCAAAAAAAAAAAAAGGAATTTTGTCACATTCCTGTATTTTGGCAAAAGTTGCTAAGCAACTACTAGCAAACAAAGCGAAAAAACGAAATGAAAATTTACCTCTATAATGTCTTTTTTGGTTAAACGTCAGCAAAAATTTCACTGATTTTTGTGGTGTAAATGCAAGCCCTAAAAACATCTTTATATGATTCAGGGTTTTAGTCATGTGACTCTCCTTGCCTCCGCACTACTCACCAATAAATAGGAATGAGCTAACAGACATTTTTTATGAGTTTTTTTTTCAAAAGTGTAAATGGCAGTAAAACAATTGATGATTTTTCAAAACATTGATTGGGCTGTGTAAATTAGTCTATTGAGTGTTTTCTCTGTTCCTGTTTATACTTCCAAATTTCCAATCTTTAAAAACTCCCAATGGGTTCATTTTAAAAATATGATAACAATGCCCTGTATAACTTCCTGTATTATTTTGTTGTCTAGATTTTGCCTCCAGGTAGAATGAAAAAGTACATGCAATTGGCCCAAACAGAACTGTATTATTTGACAAATATTTTTAGAAGACGTTGTTGATTCTAAATTATATTCAGCTGGGCTAAAACCAGAAACTTAAATATGTACCTGTATGTGAAACTTTTCAAAGGTTTCAGAATCACCAAAGTTTCAGGTCCCAAATATTTACATTTTTTCAGAAAATTGTTGTGAAAATGGTTGATAAAAAACAAATTTGTGTTCTCTCAGCAAAGTTATCTCCATTTATCATTATTTCAGAGCAAATAACATTGTTCAGTAAATTACAAATTGAATTATTTTGTTCAATGTCTATTTCCCCATTTAGTTTCATTTAGATAGTTTGATTCTTATTTAGTCATATTGGAGAAAATATGATTGAGTGTGAATAAGTGAAAGAAATAATGTGTAATGTATAGAGCCTTTATTAAACTGAAGTTAACCCTTCATTTTTTTTTGCAGCCTGAAAACATTCTATTAGATGCCAATTTGAAGGTGAAGATATCTGACTTTGGAATGGCAGCTGAGCTTACAGAAGGGGTCTATCTCAGAGGTGATCATTATCAATTTGTGAAAGAGTTCTGTGTTGGGTTTTTTACAATGCGTAATTTCACTCTATTTTGTTATACTATTGGTATTATTTGTGAATGACCAAATGCATGCAGATAAGAATAGTAGAACCTTTTGTATTCAGTGCTTGTAAAGTGAACATCTAATATACTGTAATTTGTCTATGCTCTTCCAAAAAGCTTTGGATTAGTTGTAGTCTAGCTGTTCTACTGAAGGTAATGAACCATTCAAGGGATTTCTTCCTAACAGTACCCATGTATTGCACCACTCAAACGTGGCAAGCATAGATTAATGTATTGCCAAAGGACACTAGAGCCTTGGCAGGGATTTGAACCCTGAAACTTATGATCCTAAGAAGAGTGGCTTATACACTAAACCACAAGACCTCAAAATATATTTATTGTAAATTTGTAATAATCCTAAATTATTCAGTTTTTACTGATAAAGTATTTAATTTTTACAGAGCTATGTGGTACTCCAGGGTACAAGGCTCCAGAAATGTTGAAATGAGGCATGGGATCAGAGAACATCGCTCTACGGGTAGAAGATTGACCCTGGGGCATGCAGGTTCATCATGTACACATTTCAGTACAATAACAATCTTTAATTACTTAATTTTTACAGAGCTATGTGGTACTCCTGGGTATATGGCTCCGGAAATGTTGAAGTGCAGTATGGGCTTGGAGAACATCTCCAGCTACGGACAGAAGATTGACCTTTGGGCATGTGGGGTCATCATGTACACATTGTAAGTTCTACTCCTCAACATTGTAATACAGGTAGATTGTACAACACATCCTGAGTTTTCAATTTCTGATACTATGTGAATTCATATTATTCATTATTCTAATCCTTGATCCAATACTGTTCCCTACCCTAACCCAACCCTGTCGTTATGTCTATGACAACACATCATCAGTGCTCACACTTGTACAAGCATTACTTTTTAGTGGACCCCTCTGTTTCCAACATGTATTTCTACAATTGTTTTAAATGCCTACAAATGATTTGTAATGTTTTGTTGGGAACATGAATAAATAAAAATTAAAAGTAACAAAATAAAGCTGGGACCAAATATGGCTAGATGATGTTGTGATGGTATTCGAGGATTGCTTTACCTGACTGCTAAGAAAGCATGTATATGCTTTTAAATAAGCAACCAGGGGACCCAAGGCTTTAGGTCCTCTCCAAGGGACTTGGTGATGAGGATTAATGCCTAATACCCAAAGGGCACGAGCTCATTGACGTTTTGAATCTGGGAACTTTCGTTTACAAGACCAATGCTCTACCACTGAGCCGTCGCTCTTCCTCAGATTAATGTTTGATCGCTTTCTAAAATACGTCTTCTAATTCAGTTCTGTCTGCAAAATCTCCCCTATATGTGAACTTGCAGACTTGCACTTTGGGGAACGATTACTGTACACCTCTTAATGTGCCTACTTGCAGTAGGTTGGCACTTCGCTTGTAAGCTGCAATGCCTGTTTCATCACAAGCTATAGCCGTTTGGTAGCCATTTACCTACCAGTACAAATATACATTTAAAGTCACATAAAAGTCAGTTCTCATGGGGAATTCGACACCGTTCGGGTGTTTACCCAATAACAGGTGTTGTCAATCACCAGGGTTAGCCTTGAGTTTTATGACCATTAGACCTTATGTAATGCTTTGCTTTTCCTTCGCCCGAATAATCACCGATCATGCTCCGAGAGTCTAGGGGGTAATTCTTGATGGGCCACAAGTTTGCTGTGTGCAGATTTGTACTCCCATTAATGGTATTTCCACCAAGTCTGGTGTCAGCGAATTATGGCCTTCTGCGCATGGAAACTGACTACCCGCTCCCTTTAAGATGACCTTTATTTGACACTATTAACATTGACAATAATAATAATAATTATTATAACACATACCGGAATAATTGCGTGTCTTCATACGCTTTACAGAACAGAGTACATGGGGAGTGGAAATGGTGCACTGGGTTCATAATTATGAGACAATGATTTTCACTTTGCAAGGCCATTCAGACGTAAACCATAATGAAAGATGAAAGTAAAGTTATATGTTTGGGAAGTCCTAATATAAACCTTTTTCGACGTAGGATTAAGAGGACCTCAAAATTTAGGAATAGCTACTAGTCATTCCCATGGGAGATAAAATCTTAAGAAAGTTTGTGTGACCCTGCAACAATAATAGCAACTTGTCAAACATGGGAAGAAAATGTTGTCAAGGATTTGAGCTTGATTACAGACCTGACTAAGAGAGGAAGTGGGTTAGTTTTTTTTAATGGCATTGGAGAAGACAATTGAAACTTGTGGAGGTCAATCAGCATCACGAGGGGTTTAAAAGCAAAAGTGATTTAGAAGGCTGATTGGATAGCATGAGGGTACCAAGAATTTTCTTGTGATTTTGTTTGTTGAATTGAATGGTTGTATTGTTATCATGTCACAGACAATGGCTTGATTGTGAATGATTAACAATATAAAAAGAAGTTTATAGATCATTTATGTTTATTACATGTACTAATAACATTTGGAATCTTTCAAATATTAGTCGCCTTTTGTGATCTGGTAATTTCTCTTCAATCAGTTAACAGACATGATGGAGGATCTTTTTGTAACAAAAGAATGAGAACAAAAATAAAGTTCTTGTTTCACAGATATGACATGGAAAAATAAAGTTCAAGTTCATTTCAAGTTCAAGATCGAGCCCTGTCTATTCATAGATAATTTTGTAACTGAGACAAAGGAAGGAAATGACAAGAGATAATGTTGGACGTGCAGGCCGTTTTAGACGATGACAGCTTAGAGGACATTGTGGTTGAGATAAAGAGAGGCTGTGTGTTGCAGGTATCATTGTGACTCATACAGTGAATCCTAGCAACAACAACAACAACAATAACATTGATGTAGTACGTGCAAAGATACTAACATTGAGATTTTTGATGAATGTTAAAAGGGGCAGATCAGAGATTTTGTAAAAGGGGGAAGGCTAATTTACACAATTGAGGGGCAGTATTCTGTTGTTGAGTACTACAGTCAAACCAGGCTATGAAAAAGGCCACTCAAGGGGAACAGAAAATGTGGCCACTGTAGTCAGGTGGCCCAATTTAGATAGGTTCTACAACACGCATTTCTTTTGGCCATTATGGAAAGGTGGCCTTTATGGGGAGGTGGCCACTAAGATAGTTTTGACTGTATTTGGTATGTCGTTTGGGTTTCAACAGGGGGATATGGGCTAGTTGTGCTCCCCATTTACCATTGGTTGTGATTAGTGGAGTGAAAAAAAGCTCATAGAGTTCATGTTCTAATGTGTGGTTGCATTTTGTCACATTCCAGGAAGACGAGGAGGCAGGTTGAAGCATGTTTGAGAAACTGTTCATGTTTCCTGCTTTGTTTAATCAGATGTCAAGCTAAACGAACATTGATGCTATCTTTAGCTGCAGCCTTCTCATATTCCTGAATTTTGGGAAATTGGGAAAGTTTGAGTGTTCTTATCAGGGAGTTTCCCTTTTGTAGGAGAAGTTAAAAAAGAAAGGCAATCTTGTGCATTATTTCACTTTCCTGAATAAAATAGAAAAGCTCTTTAGGTCCTATGTCGTAATCTGAGAATAACCTCATCAAAGATTAAGCAATAACATCAGTGAAACAAAAATGGCAGAAACCTACATGTAATAAGCACCCAATTTTTATTTAGAATGGGGCAGGCCTTACAATTTTTGTTTTGACTTTTAATTTAGGCACTCTCCACCAAATAAAAAACAGTCTGTATATCATCAGCTTATGACATGTTTCTCAAATAGCTTTGTAACAGAAAGTCTCTCAATCCCTGGGTAGAACAGCGATGCTTATATTGATATCAATTTAGTTAAAAGAGAAAGTCCTAACACATCGCTAATACATGTAGTGACTCGATTTTCCTTTCATCTGAATAATGAGAGATTACGGAATCCAGTCTCCTCCAAAACAGTCATTCCTATTTTCTCTTTAATCAAGATCTTCCACAACCTTCGACTATTTAGTATACCAGGGGGGTGTTTCACAAAGATCCTAAGTTGAACTTATCTCTAAGTTGGACTTAACAATTATGGAAAGCCGTTAGCTTTTTTGAAAACATTTTGTAAAAGTTATTTTAAAGGGACTAAAATGTTGATTCAGATCATTCATATTTGCTATTATCATGGGAGATTTCATGTTCTTGATGTGGAATTTACAAAAAGTCTAAAATACTTGAATTTTTGCTTTTTAATATATTTAATTTTAGGGCTACAAATGGCTGTCCATAATATTTAAGTCCAATTTAGAGATAAGTTCAACTTAGGATCTTTGTGAAACACCTCCCAGGAACCTAAACGTTTTTATCATTTCCTGAATACCTTGGCCACATGACAATACTAAGAGTACAAGGCTACGAGGTGTCAGTTAGGATGTTATATAAAGCCTTACCAGTGACTCTCACAGCAGATCAAAAGCAAGACTGCTGAAGTGGCTCAAGAGATTGTGTACTTTTATTGCAAGTGGTTGGAGACAATAGCGTAGTTGAGGAATATTTTGATTTTTGGACAGGTGATATGGTGACTTATATTGTACTACTTCTTCAGGTGTACTCGTTGAATTAACATTCTATTACTATATCATATTTACTAGATTATGCATTGGTATGATATCGCTTTACAAGATATTTTTTCGTGAAAGTATTTATAAACATTGTTTATAGATCTTTATTCTATCACCAGGCAGAGCACCTGGTAATAGAATGAAAAGAAAATTTGAAGATGCTATAAATGTGAAAACAGTTGTACCAGTAGTTATAAATGTTGTATGGTCCAATTATGAAATTTTCTAGGGTTTGAAAGTAGGAATCCATGTTTTCAATAATGAAAACAAGATTTTACGCTTACATAAAGTTGGCCAATGATCCTTAATGTACATTTATGTAACAGTTTTCTTTTTTTCTCTCTATCATTGCAGACTAGTAGGTAGGCCGCCCTTCTGGCATAGGAAGAAGATGCTGATGCTACGAGCGATCATGGAAGGCAGATACCGGTTTGGCAGTCCAGAGTGGGACGATATATCAGACACTCCTAAAGACCTTGTAAGTTGACCACATTTTAATTTCAGTTGGAAATTTCTCAGTATTCCTCTGAAAGTTATGTACTTTTCATGTTTCTTTTCTCTATGCGACGTTTGAGATTTTGTTTGTTTGTGTGTTACATTCTATTTATGTTGACAAATGTACACAAAAAACTGTGTGATGTTTCCTCCTGAATTCATTTGTGACAAACGTTTTGTAAATTGTTCTATTACTTCCTTACAGTAGAACAGCACTAATTAAAGTCCCTAGGTAGACTCATTCTGTCTAAACCTCGTATTGTTGAACATGAAATTATAAGGGCTATCCAGCCATGAGTGTATTTAAATGACCAAATAGGAATTATAAAATAATGTATTTACCATGCATTGGATGGAGAATTGGAAATTGGCTGTACACTATTAATCAGTAATGTCACAATCGATAACATCACTATCATGAATGAATATTTATCATTTTTAGTTTGTAAAATACATTTGAATTTAGATATAAGGTCATCTAGTGTTGAGTGCATAAGTATGCCAAGAAATTAAGCCATGTTTCCCCCCAAAACATCATTGCGATATTGGGATCTTTGAATCGGCAGGAGCCCGTCAACCAATGTTTTCACACTGAACATTTGAACCATTAATTATGACTGTTTATTTACCCTATTCTTTTCAGATATCTAAGTTACTAGTAGTAGATCCTAAGTTAAGACTCACTGCAGAGGAAGCTTTAGAACATCCCTTCTTCCAGCAAACTGAGGTGCCTATAGAGACAACATTCAATGCAAGAAGGAAGTTTAAGGTAAGGAAGAAGCTCTTATGATTAGATGATTAGCTTTTTAAAATATTATTGCGAATTTGAGTCTCATATCTTTGTATGTGATAATTATTAATGACTCCATGGAACACGATAATTATATTGGGATCTTGTATAGCGCTTCTGTCTGTCAGAGTTGACACTCCTAGCGCTCACAATTATTACCCTGGCTTTAGCAAGGCTGCCATTACGGCGCTCTAGAATTTCAAGGAATTAATTCCTGACAGGTACCCATTTACTTCAACTGGGTTGAGGGTGGCAAATGTAAATCAATGTCTTGCCAAAGGACATTAGTAAAATGGCAGGACTAGAACAGTGGACCTTGTGATCCACAGTCCAGTAACATATCCACTCGACCATGACACCTCTACATCTCCTTGAATATATTCCAGAAAAATCATAAAAAGGTATTGCTTAATATAATGGGAAAATGGATAAAAAAAAGGCATTTAGGGAAATCCCCCCTTTTACTGAAAATCCCTTAAAAGAGATCTTTACATAGTGTCTTACATTGTACAGAACATGTATGAGACTGAGAATGTTATGGAGCTGTGTAACATATTTGTTATCATAATTTCTTCAGAACCATTAATTACTATCAGTAATGAACAGAAAGACTTCTGTACAAATCTTAAAGCTTTATTACTGTTAAATACATGTAGCTTAATTTTTTTTCTTCAAATTCCTTCAACAGGCTGCTTGTCTAGTGGTATACGGCGTGGTTAGATTACGTCACTTCTGCGGCCAGAGAATCATCTCGCCGCACTCCATCCAGGAGAACCCCTACGGCGTTAAGGCCATCCGCAAGGCCTTGGACGGTTGCGCCTTCAACATCTACCGCCATTGGGTCAAGAAGGGCCAGGGCCAGGACAGGGCCGCTCTGTTCGCCAACAGCCCCAAAATGGACATCAAGAACTTGAACAATTCTCTAAGTAGTAGCCATCAAACCACGCCCACTATGAGTAGATCTGCATCAATGACCGGCATGGGAACATGATAATGGGCGTTGTCACGCCAGCTCCTAATTGGACAAGGGTTGGCTTTAGTCAGACTAGTGTGTTGGATGTGATAGTATTATCATCAGCTCTTCACTGTAGGTGTATTCAAAGCATTCTGCTCCCCTAATTATTGAACTAGACTGTTATGGATGTGGACAGTGGAAACTGGTCATAATTCGTTCCAACTGGCTTTACGTGGTTTGAACCAGCTTAAACCTGCATCAACTCATGCGATGGGTGCCTCTGTTTCTTCTCATCTCTTCTGTCAAAATGGACACCTTAAACTATTCATTACCATTTCCAACTGCATTTATCTGGTTCTAACTGGATTTACCTGCTTTCATCTAGCTTCAAACTACATCAGCTCATATTAGCATGTGCTAAATAAGTGAATGGTGGATCTGTTTTTTTTCATATTTCTCTCCCCACTCATGAAGCATGTCAGTTCATGTGAATTTGAGACTTACAAAATGGATTCTATCACAGGGTCTGGACATTTAAACATTTTTGGTCTGTATCAGACCTTGGATAAGTTTTGTTATTTTCCATAACTTTATGTTTGCAGAGACATCCGTCCTTTTGCATATTGCAGAATACGGTTTCTTCCTAAAACTTTTTTCTTCTTCAAAAGTAAATTGTCCATCGAAAGGAGTGACTACCATTTGCAAATATTTCTAGAAAATTGATATTTCAGGTTTGACCATAATTGCAGTAAAAATATCCAATGGGAATTAAAACAAACATGGTACCTTCTCAGCCATACAAATCTTTCATAAGATAGCAGTGGCTCATCAATTGTAAGATTTAAACCGGTTAGCCATGGTCGCTAAAATATACTCCTGTGTTTTATGATCTATTCAAAAACAAGGATTATTTTAAAGCCTTTTTCAAAATGACCGGTAAACCTCCTTTAAAAAAAAAAACCCTGCTATGCCAAAATAAACACCATTTTATGTGTTTTAAGTGAAAAAGCTAGTGGGATTGAGCAAATGCAGCTGAGCACAGTAAAGACCTTTGTACTCGCTCATTGGTTTAGTTATCTTGTTGTTATAAGATGCAGAAATGTGAAGCGGACACAAAAATAACATAATTTGCTTGGTTTTTTTTTTTTTTTTTGCACCAGCAGCGTTTTTAGGCAGTGTCTCTTCACATGTGAGCAAGTCTTCAAAAGGCCTGTCATTAAAATTTAAATTGATGTTCTCCGAAGTACTAGTTGTTCGCTATTACTCTTTCAAGTTTATATTTCTTTTCCGTCTACCCGATCTGCTTGATTCACCTTTAACGCTCATGGAGCTACGGGCAAAACTTCCTTGATTTTTTTTTTATTAGTTTACGATTTGCCATTTGTCACATGAATCTTGCCAATTAATTACTGAATGTGTAGATTGATTATTTTTTCTTTCCCACCTATAAAGTCAAATTTCATTCATGCAAAAGGAGGGTTGTTACCGTTTTGGGCCTCAACTTATCAAATGAAATATTACCGGTACTTTGTTTTTTCTTATTGGTATTATTGCTTTTGAATTGTTTTTTTTTTGTCATCAAAATCAACTATACCCAAATTATTAAACTTAGCAGTGATATTTGTAAGTTTTCTCCTGACCATAGTAACACTTTGAATATTCATATATGCATACAATACCCTCACGGTTGGTATTTCATTTGAAGCGGAAAGAATTAAGGGTTTAAGTTTAATAGTGTTTTGATTTTTTAAATTTCAAATGCTGCATCAAATGATCACTTTATGATGATCTTTTGTTGTTACTAAAATACACTGTACAATTACTGTTATGAATTGACTCAAAGTATTGAATATAGGAAAATCATTAAGTGACAATATATATCTGCTTTATCCTTGTGCCTGGCTGGATGTGGCTCTTGCTATTTTATGTGATATTCAGTATCTATTATTCACCTTTCAAAGACTCCATCTTCAAATCATATTGATTTAATAACTTGTAGATAGTTTCAAAAGTGGTTAGAGATATTATTTTTGAAAAATATACACAACATGGAATGTTAAGTATTTAGTTATTATTATTATAGTTTGAAACAAAAAGTGTGTGATCCAAGTGTTTCTTATTTCAGGTGGTATTTATATTGCACTGTCGGTGGCACAGTAATGGATGGGCTGGTCTAGTGGTAAGTGTCCACGTCACAAAAGAAAGGAGAAGGTTAAATGTTCAAGGGGCTGATGGTGCATTTTGCACTGATGTATGTCAAGGGTTGTGTTAAATTCTCTGGAATATTGTCTGCTCAGAGACAGTATGACCTTTGACAGTGATCAGCTCGAAGATCTTGATGGCTCGGGATTCGGGATTACAGTATAGAAGGTTGCGAGCAATGCTGTTGAATGAGCGCCTCACTTTCATATGCAGCTCCTATGGGTAAACCTGTTTGTGTGTTACACTTATTCATTCATGTTTGTTGCAACAGGGGCATTAAATCTGTGTTAAGAGAGATGTAGGTGGTCTAGCGGTAATGTCCATGGTAATGTAATGTCAGCTCTCTGTCTTTGCCTACAAACTGATTCTGATTGACCCAGGCTTGAAACCGAGTCGTGTCTTTTGGATGGTGACGTTACAGGTTCGTCTCCAGACGTTAATAATCATGTCTGATTGATACACGTCTGTAAAAATCCAATCACATAATTCCTTTTCTATATGAGATGCACTAAAATTCACAAACATCAGATAGCAATACAAATGTGTCGTAAACAACATGTATGCCAAATACATTTTCAGTATTTGAATTGTTTTTATATCCATGATGTGGTGATGAACAATTCTAATTTGACTGATGGTATCCATTCATTTTTATCTTTATTCTTTCGAAAAATCCTTAGAATTAATCAATCTCCCTTATTGGAACTGTGTGTAAATTCAGACTACAGATTGCAGCTGGTGTATGGTGCAGCTGAATAACCTAAAAGAAAAAGTGAAATATTTGAAGATTGGCAAATGGTTGAAATGATTTTGAGACATAATTTCATAATAACTGTCTTTACAGTATAACTATTTGCATGTTCCTTAACCCTTACTGTACTGGGGGGGGGGCCTCCCACTCGACATTTTTAGAGATTGCGCCGCAACCGCTTGGAATTTTGAATTGTCATTTCATGACTTTTTCCCTTCGAGTCTTACGCACATTTTGATACCATTTTCGTCGAAATTGGATATACCTGTAAGGTGTTACATAATGATTAGTATGCGCATGTCATCAAAATCTGTACAGACAAATATGAAGAGTTTTCTGTAAAACGCATAAAATTAGCATTTTGCATAATTAATTGGGCTATAACGACAAAAAGTGCATATTAGGAAAAAACTAATTATACCATCTTGTTCCTTACG
>BEXV01000093.1:345427-367461 GCA_003118195.1 Hemicentrotus pulcherrimus
CCCCCTCCCCCTAAAATAAAAAAGAAGAAAATACATACCTCTCTGAGAAGTTATTGAAACTGTTGCCGAGGATGATAAGATTTGATAACCTTTGACCCCAGTTGGCCCATAGGAGGTTGTTGTAGAGAGGCTTCCCACAGTGAGGCATGAAGAACAGAGTTGGTTCTGTGGACCGTCGTTTCCCTTCCTGGTGGTGAATACGACAGAAAAGAGTGTATGAAATAAACAACAAAACACATATCCTGTAGTGACTGTGCGATGTCTACTCAGTGGTACTCTTTAATTTCAAATATCTTGATATCCAAAGGAGTGATCGGCTAAAAATTTGTCAGAACCCTACTATAGCGGTTCAACATCATGATTACAGCAGTCATGAATTCAGTATATGACATTTCAAACTGGAGCAAAATGACCAAATATTTTTGATCCATCTGTATACTATATTATCAATTTAGAGATCATAAGGGCATTTAACTCATATCATTTGACACAGAATTAATGCCCTTCTGGATCTTAACACTTGTTATTTAAAACAAAATAAAACTATACAAAATTCCACTTTTGATAACAGTTTGTGTTTTACATGGTTCATGCACTGTGAATGAAAGTGAGAAAAGAGCTAACAGTTAGTGCCATTTTTGCTCTCAATATGTGAGAAACTGGAAAAGAAAATGTAGAGAGGAGAAAAAAGAATGAAAAGGGTGGCTTGAGACAAAAAATATATATATTTACCTCATTTTTGTTGATGAGTGAATATCCAAGTTTCTCAAGAACTTGCTTTTCCACATCAGAGAAGTTAGGGTCGTATAAACAACAACTCTTTGGAGATATCTGTAAATATAAAAAGAAAAGAGTATTATATCAAATAAAATTGTACTATCATATCAAGTGTCACAAAATGTAGAGTACGGTTCTAGGACAACTACCCCCTAGGACAACCATCCTCTAGGACACCTACCCCGAACAACTTTCCTAGGGCGTAGTTGTCCGAGGGGTAGTTGTCTTAGGGGGTAGTTGTGTGGGGGGTAATTGTCCGTGGGGTAGTTGTCCCGGGGGTAGTCGTCTTAGAGGGTGGTTGCCATAGGGGGTAGTTGACTGGGGATGGGTTTCCGGGGGCTGGATGTCCAGGGGGTAGGTGTCCGGATACGGTCGAGTACTTGTGATCATACATGACTTTATTTTAGATATAAAATTGTAGCTTTGCACGCTATGCAAACCCACATGAATCAGTATATAAATCCAACCCTTGATTAACTCAACTCTACTATTTTTTGCATTATGCATCATTAGGGTTTACGGTACTAGGGTAACCCTAATCTATTCCGTCCTAACCTTAATCATTACTCCTTTTATGCCATTGTTATTATCGATACTATTCTATACCATATTATGCATGTATGTGTTCAATGTGAACAGCATCGTTCGTTGTGCGTCACCTACAGTCTCATACTCACTCTAGCCATATTATCAAAAATGGACACAATCAGTTGGTAATCAAGTTGTAAAGATGTCTAATGTTATTATACCTGTATGAGCTGAGTTACATGTATGTGCTGGTGATGTCTGGGCCTAAATTCACAAAAAACTTGTCATCAGTGACAAATGACAGTTTCTGTTATAAGCTAGGGAAATCCTTACTTCTGATTGATTATCAGCAAATTTGTCACTGAATTTTGTCATTTGTCATTGCAAAAAGGCTGTGTGACAGTGAAATGGGTCCTAGGACACTGGACTCCAGCTTCTGTGAAAGACATCTGCAAACCCTAAACCTGACCATAGACCTTCTAGTGCCCAACTATTGAGATGTTACCATCTATATTTACATGTCCTCTACGGAACTTTGCTTTCAAAAGGATAATAATGCTACCTGGCGAGAGTTTCACAAAGTCTCAGATCAACTTAAAGTTAGACTTATCCATGGCAGGCCATTCATGCCACTGGCTGCTCTAACCATTGGTCTCTCAATTATGATCTTTAGATAATATTTTTTTAAATCAAACTATCAAAAAATGTGAATTCTGTAGATTTGTGACCATGATTTGTACGTCCCTTGAGAAACCAATGCCAGGAATGTTTAGAGGAGCTAGTGGCATGAACAGCTTGTCATAGTTAAGTCCAACTTAAGTAGATCTTAGTCTTTGTGAAACACTCCCCTGGTTTGTAGTCATACCAATGAATTCAGTAGAATCAGCAACGCAAGCTGAAATCTGGCCGTCACACATGATGAGAAATTACCGAGACCGTAGCACACAATCTGCTCCACTTTCCTGTCCTTCATAATCCTGGAGTCGGTCAAAATCTCTCATGAATCCCTCCATAAAATTCCCAGTTTTTCAACTCCGGTGGAGTTCAAATTTTCTCCTTGTTTGTAAGCAGTATCCTCAAACCGTTTGTCTGATTGTGTCATTTTAGTTTCGGCCATAGTTGAATCTGTCACATGATGCGGAGATGAATTTGGTTTTCCTGCAGATGCTTGCCTCCTTCTCTCCTCTTCATCTTCAGTTCTTGCAAAGATCTTACCATCTTCTTCTTTTGGGTCTGTCTGTCGTAATGATACCTTTGTATCGCTTTCTTGAGTGGAATGCACATTGCTTTGTGAACTTTGACCTCTGCCCTCTGTGTTTGTGTCTTTGACGAGGCCTTCAGGAATGCAGTGTTCAGCTGAGATGTCATTCTGGGGTAATCTGTTTGAAATTTAATGTTGTGCAATTCGCCATGTTTCTGAAAAATATAAATATTTTTTTAAAGTTCAGAATTTGAAAGTATAATAAGCATAGTTGAAGAAATTCTTTGAAAATTTTTCTTGAAACTGAAAAATTATTCTGTTAAATGATTCTGTGTATATAAAAACAAACAAATTGAAATTCTACATCATGTACATTAGAAAATGGAACCATCATTCTTATTCAACCATAGCATTGGCCAATTCAGGATGTTACAATCTGGAAGAAGATACTTTAGAGAAAACAACTCACCTTTGAATTCACTGAAAAATCTGCTGATCTGAAGGTCGTTCCTAAAGAATACAATACAAAAAATAAAAAATTGATAATACAAAATCATGTACAATAGACTCTACATGTATATAGTGAAACGTAAAAGGATGGATAAACATTGACAAAGCTAGACAAGAGCCATCTGTCATCAACAGAAGATAATAAAGTAATAAATTATGAATCACATTAAACCAACGCATTGTCAGTACAACTGTCATTGAAGTAAACTTCTTATTCTAATAATATGGAATCATGTAATTTACACTTTAAATTTAATATCACTCATAGGATGAAACAATTATCAGCAGACAGCAGTTTCATTGCTAAAATGCCAATTAAACAAACAATGAGTCAAACACAACTACACTGTATTGAGCTCAAAATGTCATGAATGTACACGGTAAGTGAAGAACTAGACTTCTTTAGACGGACATAAACAAAACAGTGATGTCTAAAAAGACTAAAAATATTCCGAACTTACACACACTGATTGATTTTAACAATCAGTGACGGTGCATCAATATCACTCGTCATGGAGAGAACATGACGATTACAATGGTCTCCTTTATTAGCACGGGAAGATGGACCACTTCTCTTCCTTCCTTTCTTTCTGGAAACAATACAAAATCCTTCTTCATCTACCCTCTCCTCCATGGCTCATCTCAATCGTCGCGCTCAGCTAGCTAGCTAGCTCTGCATGATGATCAGCTTGGATTCATGACAAAACTTGCTCCTACGTAGTTTTATTTGCAAGAAATTTATATTGTTATTTGAAATTAATTTGTACTTTTAATCTATTATAAGACAGAATTGAACAAAAAATTGAAAAATATTTATAAAAACATATTTTATGAATTGATATTAAATAATGATTTTGCTTTTTATGTTAAAAAACAAAATTGATCTACAAAAAATATATTTTTAAGACTGAAAGATTACTATCATTAGCGAGGGCTATTGCGCAATCTTTGACTGGTAAATAACAAGTTAGTGCAGGATCGACGACCGTCGATAAGATTGTGCATTTTAACGACACACATCAGTTGGAGTGTCGTGCAGATTGACGGGAAAAGAACTAAGGTTGTAGTTTTGCTAATTATGTTGGAGATTTTTATAATTTAATACGTTATGGCCGAGAAAACTGCGAAACAAGCACCCGTTGCAATTCGACTGACAAGCAGCCGTGCAACAGCATCGCGAGGTACAGAGAGTCAGAAGAAGGAACGCCAGAGCTCCTGCGGGGATGGTGAAATGTGTTTCGGTGACGAGTGGTTGGACGATTGGGAAGATGAGGCAATTTTACATCAGGCCATGGATGACCTTGATCAAAGTTTGAAAAGTAATTCAACATCAGTCAGTGACAATGGTAAGTCTTTCTCATCAGACAATGATAAAATTGAAAAGAATTCAGGGGAAGTATCGGGAGCGATCTGCAACTGCACTTGTGAAAAATCCTCCGTAGGGTCTGTCACTAACTCAGTCTCAGCAGAGGAGCTAAATGAAAAGGATGTTGATGTTTCAGCCGGTAAAGAAATGGCAGAAGACGGTGACTGCAAGGAAAACATTTGCCAAAACTGCCAAAGGACAATTGCAAAAAGGACTGAAAATGACATTGCTACAAATGCTTCGCCGACAAAGAAAGCCAAGATGGATCTTGAGGAAGAAACAAAGAAGTTTACGATGGATCCGTTGACGCAGTTCAAAGGAAAGTACCTCTGGGTGTCCGACCTGACGGCTCAAGCATGGTGTGAGAGGGAGCTTCTCTACGATTTCACAGGAATTGAGGGCAAACCAGTTGAGATCTTGGAAACAGAAGCCATGAAAGTTGGTACAGAGATGCATCTCAAGAGAGGTAAGATGCGCGATGCATTCAGGTTGCCATGTTCTATACTTTTGGGGTTTTCTGTTTGTTTTACTTTAAAAAACAAAGGTATTTGTGTAGACGTTTCCCAGGCTTTATGATTGAGAATGATAGCAGAAACATTCAGAATTGAATGAAAAGTGCCATACAAACTAAATTCACAACATCGATAGGGCAGTAGAGAGACTGAGACATTCATCAGGATTACAAGTAAGAGTGTTTCTAGATCTATATTAAAATTTTGAAAGCCACTTTTTTGTTTCTCTTTGACCTTATATAAAAATATTTGTCTTTTTGTATTCATAATTGCTATCTCAATTATATGTTTTCAGAGCTGAGTTCTTTCGCGTACTATGATAATACAATAAACATTTTTTTAGGGGGAAGGGGAGGTGATGGGACACAGCATCATTTGTGCTAAAGTAACTTTTATTTTTTATTTAAAAAAGTACTTTCGAAACAAAAAGATGGCTGTCACAATTCTTATGCTTTCATTAAGCCTGTTTAGGTTCACAAAATCTCTCTTTTGGCATGTCATAGATAATTATCCACCTTGTCATCACACATTAATTTCTTCTCTTTATCATTTAGAATTGGAGGTGCATGTCATCAAACAGATTGCAGTGAAAACCAAGGAGGATAAATGGGCCATCAAATTTCTCAACATTCTTAGTGCTGTCAATCAACTTCTCCAAGGAGGAGGAGGGGGTGGAACCTCAAGATGTGTTGTCAGGGAGATGCCCATATTTGGGAAGCCCTTCCAGAGTGGAGCATTTGTGGTAAGAAAACATTTCCCAGCTCAACTTTGAAACATAAAGGCGGATGCCAAACTACCCACATCATTAAATTGAGAGGATTTCATAAAGCACCTCTCCTATCTAAGCTTGTAGCAAAAGCTCAAGTGCTTCAATTTTAGGATATGAATTGGTTCTTCAAATGTAGAATCAGAGAAGTTACCATGCCTGAGCCATGAGGTTGCATGACATTCGGAAAGGCTAATATATTTTGTTTTACTTATCATGATATGAGAAGAAGTATTTTTAGAATTGTTAATCCGATGAAAATCAGCAAATATCACATGATTAGATATATCGTTATCCTTGCATCATTTTTACAAATTGCAAAGTTGGTTTGAAGATAA
Organism: Hemicentrotus pulcherrimus; assembly: GCA_003118195.1. Taxonomy (NCBI): domain Eukaryota; kingdom Metazoa; phylum Echinodermata; class Echinoidea; order Camarodonta; family Strongylocentrotidae; genus Hemicentrotus; species Hemicentrotus pulcherrimus. The sequence goes on from BEXV01000093.1 coordinate 351,426, forward strand.
TATCTGATAGTTGAATTGGATGATCTCTATGAAACTTTGAAACGTTTGAAACAATTTTTTTTCCCTCAAGGTTGGAGTGATAGACGAGATCAGATACAACAGTCGTGGTCAGCTAGAGGTGGTAGAATTCAAGACCAGGGCCAAATCTAGGACTGTTCCTTCAGCAGCTCAAAGAAAGACCCATAAACTACAGGTAACACGGTCACTATTTATGCATACCGGTAACCATGGACATGCACATGCCTGTAGGACATCGAAAAAGCTTTTCCAAATTGAGGGGGGGGGGGTGGAATGTTATTTCAAGCCCAATTCTGGCAGTTAAACAGATAAACAAAAAATCCCAGTGACATTATTGAGAAGGAAAGTATGGTTTCAGCAGAACAGTTGACTAATATATCAGATTTTATAATGACTAGGAAGCTTGCTAATTCTTGCTGTGCATAGCAAGAACTACATGTATATGAGATGTGGATACAATCCTGTCTGTCTAGAGCCAGACGGGCACAGAGTTTATCCTTCTGGCTCTCAAGACGATATGTGTGCTTACATGTAAATTTCCCTTATTCTGGGAGTTCATTGGAATAAACAAGGTTTCTTATTTCCAAACAAAGTTGAAGCATTCTTGTATTTGCTGTTTCATAAGTATCTACATGTAGAAGTTAAATAAATTAGGTCACTAAAAAACCCAAAGGTAAACTCCATGTTATTTTGCTGTACTTCACGTATAATTTCAGATTGATAAAAGAAGATGAACTTTCTCAATTTTTCATGTTTTGATTCTCATTGATCCTGAAAGGTTATGCTGTACAAGCAGATGTTTGATGAAGCAGTGTGCGGGCTTCTGAAGAAGGAAACCATCTTGGAGACGATCGGCCTTGACCCCGACGCTGCGGTCAACGACGAAATCGCTGCTCACGCCCTCGTGATGGACCTAGTCCTACCGAAGTTCGGAGACTACCTCGATGCCATGCTGGCACGCTTCCAGTTCCTCTCCAAGATAGACTCCCTGGCCGTAGAGTACTCCTCGCAGGATGACAAGGAGCCTTTCGCGGTCAACGAACACGACTTTGACCCTGTCTGGCTCAAGGGTAGGCTGGATCACTACAATGCTTTCTGGGTAGGCGAGAGGGAGGTGGAAGGGGTGGATGTGGAGGAGGTGTGGAAGTGCAATTTTTGTAATTACAAGGAGGCCTGCGATTGGAGACAAAAGATGCACGAGAAGTGCCTCAGTAGGAAGTCTGCCAATAAGGTTCAGATCAAGATGACCAAGTGAAGTGCAGATGAAATAAGTTGTTGAGATGAACAACAAGGTGTCAAGTGCCTGGCAGAAAGGCCTAAACATATTTATATTTCGGAATGTAAGGGGTAAAGAAATAATTAGAGAAGTCATATTTATTGCTGTTGAGATGATGACCTGACTAAAATGTGCTGTGTGGAGCTGGAGTAAGAAATGCCATCTGCTGGTTGTGCATCTCTTCATTCTCTTCTACCAGTCTCACAATATAGGCTGGGCAGTTAATTTTGATTAAGATACAGGTGGAATTTTTGTTAGCAGATTTCCTTGTTAATTCTATTTTATTCTTATTATCTGTAATGTTACATTTCTACATGTACTTATGTCTTTCAAATTTCCAATTTTTTATACTTTGTAACTTTGTATTGTACCGGTATATGTTTTTTCATGAAGAACGGAATGAATACCAATATTTATTAGTGGTGGATATTAAAGTAAATTAAGATGGATTAAAGTTAAATATTAATTAATTAACGTGCTCTAGCCAAAGAGAAATTCCTTTGAAAACATATGCAGATTTAGAAATAAACAAGCAGAGTGTGCATTCTATGAATGTGTAGAACAGTGCTAGTCCAAATCACATTGAATTAAAAAGTAGCTTGGAATTCCATGCAATAGAAAAGGCTGTATTTTAAAACAAGTGTAATCCAGATTTCATGTTGGAAATTGGTGTAAGCTTCAGCAATGTAGAATATACTATACCTATATAAATTCACGGTAAACATTTGCTGATTCATAAGGATAATTCTCTTGCATTAAGAAATCTTAATGTTCATCTACATGTACAAGATACACTATAGAGTGGTGAAGTGTGAAGTCATCAAAAATCTAATTTTAGAATTTCACAATTTTTTCTTCATTTTCCGAAAGAGCATCAAAAATGATATACAGTGTCGAAAACAAATAAAATATGTTAAGTATTCCTATAACATATAGGGAGTATATTTATTGAAATGGTCATATCTCAGCCAATACTTAACATATTCAATTGGTTTTTGTCATTTGGACATTATTTTTTACGCTCTTTCCGAAAATGAAGAAAAAATTAAGAATTCTAAAAATAGATTTTTATGACGTCACAGCTTCGGTACTCTATTGAAGCTTATGTAAATGTTAGCCAATCTTTCAATTACTATAGATAGAACATATTCTGAAAGCTGTCAACTACTGTAAACTGGCTTTTATACCAGTACATGTAATTGCATTGCAGTAATTGCAGTAATTTATGGTTATGCAGAACAATAATATATATTATGATTGGAAATAAATTAAGAGTGTTATGATCCTGTCTGTAAAATAGTGTAAATATTGAACAACTTTATAAAGATATGACTTTTACTTTTTGTAACATGACCAACTGTACTGTGCATAAAAACTGCCTAGAAATTTAGTATTAAGAAATTCAGTACAAAGCTGTAATTTTCTGTTTTTATGACGTAGCGTATGAAGTAAAAGTGTGTCAGAAAATATTGCAATTTTTATCTGTGAAATAATAAATTGATTTTTTGTGCAGAAAAATTCATAAATATATCTGATGGTTCTTTCTAGTTAATATTTGAGTTGATGAAATCTGTTTGTGAGAGTACCACGTACAAATGAGCAGATAAAAAAAAAATTGTGTTAAAGGTAAAGACAAGAATTGGAAACGCCCAAATTTCGAAAAATGAAATGAAAGCTCTATTACCAATCATGTGAAAGAATATGTTTTGACTAATACATGATGATAAAAAAATTGCCGGGAAACCACCTTCTTATAGATATATTTGGTAAATTAGTTTGTCCATGGTCTGTGAGAGATATAAACACACATGTTGTGCGCGTGTGTGTATAGTCCCATACATCTTTCTGTGTACAGTGATTGTAACTTTACGAAGACTGGGCCAAATTTCTTATGATTTTGATGATTCCAGAACCTTGCAGTACACACCAATACTTATATGCTACATGTAGATGATCAACCTTTTTTGATCGATTCAACAACGTTTCTTTCACAATGCAATCGCATGACCATAACTGGTCTTTACCTTTAACTTTTGTGGGTTTGCATGTGTGTGTGTTTAATAAAATACCGGTACACATGGTAAAACCAGACAATATGAGGTTGTCACAAATCATTTTGATAGTCACCACAGACACTTATTTTGTTATAATGAATAACAGTTATAATGAATTACAATTATATAAATTGTAAATGTATCACAAGAAGCATTTTTTTAATTCATAATTGTCTTGTTCGCTTTTTATACTATCAGTGCATGTACATTGTGAATAGTGTTTTCAAGATGAAATTTCTTTTTCATTAAAATTGCCAGGTATTTCTTTTTACAAGCACAGAACAGACAACCACAATAAACTACAATTGATACACATCAATAAAATCACATATTCGGTTTTATCAATTTTATTTTAAGCATAATTGCACAAGATAGGTACTTCCATAGATTTATATTCATCAGTATACAGTTCTAATCTGACTAATAAAGTACATGAGAAATAAGTTGGAAAAACCTGTATTGACATAATAGACATTTAGATATCACATTTATAGTTGTTCAATATGTCTCAAGTTCTTGAGAGGAATATACAATTGTCTCAAAGTAAAAGAGAATACACAAGGAAAAATTATAATACCATGAAGAAAAGAAACTGGATGCTGAGAGCCAGAAAGGTGTCGTGTAACAGCATATAGATTAACAGCCTTCTCGCTCTCAATGGACACAAATATTGTTTCTGAAATAATTAAAAAAAAATATATGTTCAATCATGTTACGTAGTTTTCTGATACAGAAGTTATAACTTGTTTTGATTCAAATTTGACAGTAATAGCCTTTAAAAGGAAAGAATGAAAGAAAACAAAAAAAAATGAAAATCCTATCGTCATGTGACATTGTTTTATCACAATAATTTTGTACAATACAAGACATAATCATATACAATAAACTATGGTGGGTGGTGCATTAGAAATCAGGAATGACTTGTACATGTTTTATTCAAAGTGCCCTAAGAAAAAACAAATTTAAAAAAAGAACTCACTAATCCATTGCCTTTAGGAGCTGAATTGTTCCTTTATGAAACCTAGGATGAGAATTCAGCATCTAACAGGACAAGACGTAAAGCAATGCCCTGCAGGAATAAAACAACTAAACCAAAACATAGAACTAAAGTAATGGATATGATCACAGAAGGAGATGACAAAACAAACAAACTGAAGAAAACAAAAGACAAATGCCATCTTTTTAATAATTAGTGGCACAAACACGAAGAAATTTAAGTAGACTCTGGTATTTGAGTCTTCCACTGTGTAATATGAAAACTTTGGTTCCATGTCGGTATAATTTATACCTTGACATTCCTGTAAGGCCATGTGGCGCATTACTTTTGGTTTATACTGTATAGGCAAAATTGATGTAAGAGGCATTATTAAGTGAGATACTCGAATCTATTTAACAGCCAATATGGGCATATCCTGAGCCATATGACGAAGAACTTTTGACACTAAAGCCTCTCTGAAGTTAGGAGCCTCAAATTCATTTTTTTTTTTGGCAAAAGTTGAAATCACTTGACTACAGCACTTTTCATCTCTAAAATGCCCCAAAACTAACATCAATAGACATTAGTAGACATCATATATTATGTGTAGTAGGTCAAATATGACCAATAATTTTAACCATACTTAATTTAGGCCACTCAAAATGTAGCCAAATACTTTTTCTGATTGGCCTTCCAAGCAATTAAAACTCTGAATATAGGTAGTTCTGAGACACAAGCATAAATACATGATTTGAAATCATGAATAGAATAACAAGAGTATATCCATAAATAACAGCTTACAAAGCATGCAATAATTATAGGGTTTAGTGCCTTCATCATTGTCATAAGGCAATTTCAGATCTACCAAAATGATGGGATATACTTTCTATAATGATGCTGCTCCTTATATATGCATCACAATGTAAGCCCTGGCACATCATTTGGGGGTAGTATGAGACTATATTACCCTGAATATCACTTGAGAAATATTTGGGAATATAAGCCTTGTATCCCCATAGCCAGTCTAGGACTGGGAAAAGAGGGATATTTCAAACATAAAGAACTTCCAAGGGATTTGCAGTCAACCTATTTCAAATGGCATACAATGGCACATTTTTTATCAACCCATTTGATTTCTTTACTTCTCACACATTATCCTCGACAGATAATTAACCCTATGTTTAATGTGGAGATGGTGCAATGTGGATGCAATATAAGTCACATGCCATGGTATGCCTGTAGCTGCCCATTTGAAACATTGTTTCCGCAGAATTTGTCAGGGCACTCTGGCCGCGACTAAATTCACTAGTCCATTACCGAAATACCATATCGGAATACATTGAATGCAAGAAACTTTGCAAAGTTTGCAAGTCATGTACCTTTGCTGCAGTTCCATGTTGTAAAATTCATTTTCACAACACTGACATTCTGAAATTTGTGGAAATTTCATGCTATGAAGAGAGCTGTCATACACAATATCAAAACAATTTTGATTTTAGAGTACATACCTTGATCGTAGCTAGCACCTCTGTATTTATGCATCAATGAATACACTTTAATTGTTATGCAATACTCGATCATCCCAATAAGACTCTCTTTGAGAAAATTAAAAAATGCAGCATTATTCTCTGACAACTGCTTTCTCCATAACTACCACGAATTTGATCAGAATGTATAATTTTCCCTGTTTGACTTTGAATTAAGTCTAAACAGAATATAATCATCATACTCATGACATATCATCTTTTGAGAGCGAGACGAACATTTGCTCTTGTAAAAGTATGAGTTAACACCCATCTCGCTCTATGAAGATGATATAATCCATGCAAGTTTTAATCTGATGAAAACCAAACTGACTTGAATGAGTTGCTGAACAACACCTTGGCGCAAACCTTCTCCTTCTCTATGGCTTGCCCTAAGAATGCATGAATGTGACACATTTCATTTCATTGACCAGGAAAATTTGATTTGTTACTTTAATAGGCTCCTCAAATTGTTAAGTTGACCTCAAATTTTCTTTTCCTGGACAATATTTGTAAAATGCATCTGTTACCCATCAGGCATTAGCAGCCACGGTGTCTTTAAATAGTTAAGTCACCAGTGGGTGAATGAAAAGTTTTATACCGGTAGTCCGATTACGTGGTCCTCATCAATCGTCGTCTGAATCGGAGCTGTCGTCGTCTTCTATATCAGGCATTGGGAATCGCAGGATGGCAGCCAAACCAGTCAGCTGATTGAGTTCTGCGACCATGAAAACAAATTGAGGCAAACAAATAATTTAAAGGCCTGGGTCAGAAAAAAAGACCTCATTCATTGGAATAAATACTTACCGGTATATCAAATTGACAATAAAGGATAAACGTTTTAGGAATTTTAAAATTATCCTCCATCAAAACAAAGTGGCAAATTCTCAAGATTTCCTCCATGATGCAGCTCTACATACCTCTGTTTTGTACAGTTCCATAAAACTCCTGTACAGATCTTTTTTTTTTTTTCATTGCTATTTTGCCCACCCCTTTCATGTGATTTACTTATGACGTTTATTCCAAAACATCTTCCAAAATTTGGCTACAGAGTCAAAATTTGAATTGGAATATCTTTAACAATACTTGTTCAGACCATATACAACTTTTGATATCGTCCACATCAAAATATCTTTAGGAACATCCACATAATACATCAAATTATAGATGGTCTTCCAACAAGTAAAATAATCTTATATCAAGGATTAAATATGATGAATACTTACGTTCCCCTGAGACATGTAAACTGGAAAAGATTTTGACATCGCCTCCATTATCTCTCACACTCTCTACTAGGTCAACATAGACACGCCTCTGCATTACATCAGAAGACCTGGAAATAACAAGTTCACAAATAAAACCGTTTTATGATAATTGATCATATTACAGTTAAAGAGAAGGTTGGGTTCTGGGGAGAGGTGAAAAATATTTTTGAGCGTTATCGTTATTATACAAGTGTGGAAGAACATCAGATAAAAAACATTCCCTGAAAAGCATGGTTCTTCATATGCCTTTATATTCTAAACATGGTAAATAGCACCTTGAAAATGAGGCAAGATTTTTATGTCACATGTTTGTGTAGTCCCATATATATCTCTCTGTGTACAGTGCTTGTAACTTTACAAAGGCTGGGCCAAATTTCTTATCATTTTGATGACTCCAGAACCTTGCAGTACTCACCAATACTTATAATATGCTACATGATCAACTTTTTCTGATCGATTTCACACTGTTTCTTTCGCAATGCAATCGCATGACCAGAACTCAACTTCATCTTTTAACCATGAGATTTTAATGCAAATTTAATTCTAGTGGAATTAATAAAAGCTAGGAAAATATGTATAGAGAGAACATGTAAGTGCGCAAGATCTTGGTTACATAAAACAGCTTCATTTGTGACTTCAAACCTTCAAGGAGAATTTTATCTCGCCAAAAAAGGTTAATCTGGAAACAAGAATACCTAGTTCAACCACCTTCATTAAGAAAATATGATATTGAAGTAGTGTATCTCTGCAGTTTTTAAATATTTATCTTCTTTTAACTAATCAAAAAAAAAACAAAAAAAACTGCTGCACTTATGTATAAATATTTAGTCTACTGCTCAAAAAGAGCATTAATTCTTGATAATAAGCACAATAGCTCATGGAAGCATGAGCATTGATCAAGTTTAGAAAATATCTTGTTGATAATAAATAAATATTAATTACCTGAATAGTTCATCACTGATGAGGAGAGTTTCTATCGCAAGGGCTTCATTGGCTTCCTGTATCTGCTTCAATCTGAAAGGAGTAATATGAAATAATACATTCTTACATCTCAGCATTTAAAACTAGCGTAAAATAAACAATGCCATTTCTACGTTTGCTCAACAGCAAGTCATGTTTACAATTGGCATCTGTCATAAATTCAAATTATGTGACATAATAATTTTTTTAATAAATTAAATATTACATGCAATCCACTATCAGGCCTAATTTGGTGGACTTTAAGATTTTTTACCCTTTGTTTACACATAATGCTTCTCCTTATGATACGTTATATTATGTTTGTCATATTCATTAATTTTTTTCTTAATTATTTACTATCAATTTATCTTCAATAAAAATTAGAAAAAAAAAAGAAGAAATGAAGTTCCTGTTGAAGCACCTTCAGTTTCAACCCACTGCAAATGAAGCCCCAAGATTCCTGTGATACGTGTATGGGAGTGAGAAAACGTAGCAGTCAACCGGTTTGAATCATATTCGTGGAGGATGTTTCACAAAGATCTTAAGTCGAACTTAACTATAAGTTGGACTTAAAAGTTATGTAGAGCCGTTCAAAGCCTTAAAATAAACTATATTCAAAAGCAAAAATTGAAGTATTTTAGACTTTTCATAAATTCCTCATCAAGAACATGAAATCTCCTTGATAATAGAAAATATGAATGATTTTAATCAACATTTTATGCCTTTTAAAATATCTTTTAAAAAATAATTTCAAAGATGCTAACGGCATTCCATAACTGTCTAACTTAGACATAAGTTCAAGTTAGGATCTTTGTGAAACACCCCCCCCCCCCCNATACCACCACATCAATTACCTTGGAAAAGGCGCTATATAAATCTGATTATTATCATCATCAATTACACATACCGACTCAGGCACACATTTTATATTTCACTGGATAAAGACTGATTGCAACATTGTCAAGCTTGTGTGACCCTCTATTTTCCTCTCTCCTTGTCTTCAGTTCCCCTACATATTTTTTTTGTCTGAATATTGTATTTTTTTCTTCTTCATGTGTCAGATAAGGTACTTGAATAACTTCTTAGGGCAATCCGACTTTTCCCTCATTTCTATTGACCTTTCAGTTCTATTATCATATTGAAATTTGTATTAAACTTCTGTATCCTATTATAAATGTAATGCTTCCTGGGATAAATTTCAATTATTAAATATATTTGTGGCTTCAGCCCAGTAAATAAGATCGATTGATCGATCTGTATCAATAAGGTTGATTGATCAACCTATATTGAAAAAACACAAGTCAGACAGAAAAAATCTTGGAACCAGCGGGATTTGAACCTGCCATCTACTGCTTTCCGGGCAGCGACTCTACCCCCAGGCCATCACTGGTCCATGGCACAGTCACGATGAACTGGAAACAAATCCCTAAGCTCTCCTGATTAATTCTGACTCATGAATATTCATTAGTCCGCCATAGGACAGTTACAGTCCATCACTTCATCGTGACTGTGCCATGGACCAGTGATGGCCTGCTGGTAGAGTCGCTGCCCGGAAAGCAGTAGATGGCAGGTTCAAATCCCGCTGGTTCCAAGATTTTTTTTTTCTGACTTGTGTTTTTTCAATATAGGTTGATCAATCAACCTTATTGATACAGATCGATCAATCGATCTTATTTACTGGGCTGAAGCCACAAATATATTTAATAATTGAAATTTATCCCAGGAAGCATTACATTTATAATAGGATACAGAAGTTTAATACAAATTTCAATATGATAATAGAACTGAAAGGTCAATAGAAATGAGGGAAAAGTCGGATTGCCCTAAGAAGTTATTCAAGTACCTTATCTGACACATGAAGAAGAAAAAAATACAATATTCAGACAAAAAAAATATGTAGGGGAACTGAAGACAAGAAGAGAGGAAAATAGAGGGTCACACAAGCTTGACAATGTTGCAATCAGTCTTTATCCAGTGAAATATAAAATGTGTGCCTGAGTCGGTATGTGTAATTGATGATGATAATAATCAGATTTATATAGCGCCTTTTCCAAGGTAATTGATGTGGTGGTATCTATCATTGGGGTGCTCAGACATTTTTTCTGGGCTGTAATTCGTGAAAGGAAGAGGGTTTAGGGTTAGGGCTGGAAGATAGTCTAAGGTTAGGTTTAGGGTGAGGTACAGTGCTGGGTTCAGTTTTGAAGTTAAGAATTTGGTTTGTATCGCAGTTTTCACAGGAGCACGTGCCGAAAGACAATCAGTAGTCATCACATCTATATTCACACAAGCTGACATGACACTCTAAAATTTCTCAATTTTGTATGCTGTTAATTAAACTAAGCAACAAAGTACTGATGGCCTGAGCATCAATTTCTCATGTCAAAATTGTTAAAAACTGAGAAGGAAAAAAAAAAAAAAGATAAATGAATGCCATGCTTATTAAAGGCATTGTGTAACAATGCCAAACCTAAGATGCATGGCCCTACGTGTTATCAGCGTCTGTGATGTGGTGTAATATTTGAAGCCCTAAAAAAATTGCACTTCAAAATGATCTTGAAGTGCCTCAAAAGAGTAATAACTAGATGGAGCTTCGACTGCGCGCAGTCGAAAATGATGCCTCCGCCATAGAGCAATTTTACAAACCAAAACAGAAACAATTTCTAAAATTCAAGTTTGATTGTAATCCATCTTTGGGCTTTAATGATAATTCATGCACAAGCTATTTATAGGCATACATAATGAGCCACATGACCTTTGACCTGATGACCCTAAAATCTAATCAGTTCATTGGCTGTGTAAGATACATACATGACCCGAGTTTGGCAGGAATCCATCAATCGTTTCTTGAGATAATGCGATCACAAGCCATTTTTGCATATATAATTAGCCCTGTGACCTTGACCTTTGACCTTATAAAATAGATCATGGTGACCCCAAAATCTACTCAGTTCATTGGCTCTGCTAGATACATACATGACCAAAGTTTGGCAAGAATCCATCAATCGGTTCTTCAGATAACGCGATCACGAGCTGTTTTTGCATACATAATGAGCCCTGTGACCTTTGACCTTGGATCTCATGACCCCAAAATCTACTCAGTTCATAGGCTCTGCTAGATACATACATGACCAAAGTTTGGCAGGAATCCATCCATCGGTTCTTGAGATAACGCGATCACGAGCCATTTTTGCATACATAATGAGCCCTGTGACCTTTGACCTTGAATCTAATCAGTTCATTGGCTCTGTCAGATACAAACATGATCCAAGTTTGGCGGGAATCAGTCAATCGGTTCTTGAGAAAACGCGATCACGAGAACGGGACGTACGTATGACGGGAGGGACGTACGTACGGACGGACGGACAACCCGAAAACATAATGCCTCCGGCTACTTTGTAGCGGAGGCATAAAAATCTTTGAGTGACCGGTTTTTACCATACTAATTTTCCCTCAATAGACTGTAGTGTTATAAAGAAATTTTGAATTCCAATCATAAATATCTTGATAATCAGACAGGCAATCAGCTGGTAAAAGTCATAGGATTCCTGACTGACCTAAAGGTTTATAATTTTGATTGGACCAAGAGCTAAATCCAGGTTGTTGTTTAGAATCTGAGGCAAAGGTACACAATCCCTTCAAGATTCAAATCCTAAGTTCTGAAGGGCTTCTTCAGTAGTATCGACATACCTTTGAGAGAATGTTTGTGACCTGAGGAAGTGTGGACCTGAACAAACCTGGATTTGTTCTCCAGGAGGATCTTGAGATCTTGTTTCACTGCCTGCTGGAACATGTATTCACTAAATTGATCCTGTACAAACAAACAAAAAAGGTAGGAAAGGTAAGAAAACACCATCACAGTATAATTCAGAAATTCGTATATAATTCAATACGTTTGATGTACTTCTAATAAAAATCTAGCAGGTCAATAAGACATATTGTGTTTGGTATGTATTTCATCAAAACTTTTGTATTCACAAAACTGATCCTGTACAAATAAATGAGGTAGAAAGATAAGAAAACACTATCACAGTAGTATGTAAGATAATTTATAAATTCTAATATAATTCTAAACATTTGATCTAAATGGAAATCTAGCGGGTCAATATGACATACCAGTAATATTTTTGGTATGTATTTCATCAAATTTCATCATTTGTTTAATATAAACTTTCTCACACTTCTACAGACTGATTTCAATATTGATTTTGATTTTTAATGAGAGAACAATGGCCAAAAAGAATTCAGTATACATAATAATATTACAATAAAAACTGTTTTATAGATGATCCCATGAAATTGAATAAAATGCTGCCGTCTTACCTTGACAAAGCCAGGGCTCCCGATTAAGACACATTTGACGACTGGAGAGGAAAAAAAACGCAAATAGTTATTTCAATTTTTATTCTACAAAGACAAACAACCGGTAGACTTTCTTAAAATATGAACAGGACTATGCTCCCATTTCCCTTCAGCTAGTAATTGCAATGTTATTTATATGAAAATATTAGTCAAATGTGTCTATTAAGTAAATGTACTGAACCAATAAAAAACTAATGGATGAAATATTATTTTTCCCCGAAAAGAGACATTTGTCAGTGATTGTACTGGTGACATTTTGTTTATACTGGCTGCAGAAATCCCATACAACGTTCCCAATAGGCATTTAAAAAAAAAATGTTGTATTGCACTTTAGGTGCCAAAACATGGGTCGGTCGGTCAGAAATCTTTTTTTTTTCTTCTCCCTCTTTGGGCTGATATTTCTGTTTTTTTTTGCTTCAATACTTATTTTTGTATTCATTAAAATTTTTTTTTAAAAATCCGACCGTAGATTTCAAGATTTCTGGGTCGGTCGCAAAGGGCACTACAACATCTTTTTTTTATAGGCCTTATGACGGTACTTACTATCAAAGTTTATATGTCTGAGTATGCCTTGCATGACGGCGTCGTAGAACTTGACAAGTCCCTTGTCGTGCTGCCCACAGAAGCCTTTGCGTTTCCTCGGGATACCGTGTTCTATCTTGGCCCGTACCAATGTCATACTGGGGGTGACCAAACATATATGGGCTAGTCCCTCCTGCATGACAACGGCTCCAACGTCTGCACTTTGGGCGGGGTCGCAGGCCATGTCTAGAGAGGGAGGGATAGGTGGGGGACAAAGTTGGAAAAATGTTTTAAAAGAAACATTTGTTATTGATAGAATCTGGAAATGAATCAATATCAAATATACCAAAATAGACAATGGAGTGCATAAAATATATGCATTTTTATAGGTCATTACAATTTAAATTAGTTTAATCAGCCAATATAACTTGCTAGTAAGTTGCACTGAAATCTCTAGCATCAACTTTTGGCAATGTTTGACACTCTAAGATCTTCTGCCAGAATCTTGTCCTGAAATTTTTGTGAAGGCTGCATCATGGTTTTGGGATGGCTACTCTAAAATTTGGCACTTTCTTAGTCAATAACCGATGGCTTTTTACATTTTTTGGCAACTCCATCTTGGTTTCCCTTGGTTTTTGTCTCATCTGATATTTTCATCTTGGTCTGTTTCTAAAGATCCATCACAAAGTTGCCCCAACTACTCTCAAGCTATAAGAATATACATGAATGTAGATAAAACTGGATTATGTGATATCAACAGTCAACACAAAAGGAACAACCTACTTCAAAGAGCCTACTTTATCCTTTATTAAAATGATGCAGCCTCTTGTCAGCTCTCACATATTTAAAATTACTGTCAAAGTTTTTACTTGCACTAGACTTATTTTATTGTACATCAATATGTGTTTTGTCTACACACCATTTCTGCACTTCATGGCACCGAGTGCAGCTACCAGGGAAAAAAATACATGGGGACTCGGGGCAATTTCGCCCTTGAGATGCCCCCAAAAGTCATAAAAAGCCCCCCAATTTTTTTTTGCATAGAGGTTAATGCAAAAAAAAATAATGAGTGTTATTTTCATGCAAGCAAGTTTGAAAAGTAGCCCCCAAATTTTTAAGATATTTTTTTCCCTGGCAGCTATTTGCCTCACCTACCACCCCAGTTTAGCTTCTCGAGTGAGCTGCTAAAGGGATTACTTTATCCATCAAGTATCAAGTAACAGCAGTTGATTTTACCTATTCTGTCCAAGGCCACTATGTCCCATGACTTCTTGGCAAGAGTGAACTTCCTGTTGAGCTCTAGATCCAGAGTGTGGTAGGCTCCCATCTAATGGCAAAGAAGATAGCGACAATAGTAATCTCGTTATCCAAACCAAGTTTACGTGTTCGGGGATTAGAAATCACACAGCTATACTCTAGATTGGTTTGGACAAGCGTGTGTAGCTGAATCGTTCAAACCCATACCCGTTTTTAACTGTTATTGGTTAGGACTTTGGATGAGAAAGTGAAATAATTTTCAATTATTTCTGCATCTGGGATTTGCACCTTATTGAGAATATGGGCAAGATGAAAATCCGAAGAAAATAGTAACCCACATTTAAGGTCAATATCTAAAAGTGGGGCCGTATTTTAGGGATTTTTTCAACACAAAATCATATCCCATGTTTAGAGATTTCTTGCAAAAAAGCAACCTAGAGCTAGACATCCCTGTTGACGTATTAATTAATCAAGACATGCCTACATTTTAAGGAACAACTTCTTGTCTTTGCCATAAAATGAAAGGCAACAAATCAGATCATCTGATTAGAAAATTACTCCTACTTACATTTACAACATCACCCACACTAACCTTGACATACTGATTTTCCTGTATATTACGACCTTTGACCCTGAGCATGCAAGCCTGGGAATCAAAGTCAATGTCCTCCACTGAGATAGTGAGAGTTGTCCTGACCCGGTTACTCGTACTGCTTCCTGTGGAGGACTCGGTGGTCACTTTACGTACCGTCGTCGAACGGAGGCTGTCACGGGGGGCAACAAGGTTGTATGCGTGCCACATGTCTTCTGGGTTTTCCGGGATGAGAGTGAGTTGCCTGTGTAAAAATTAAAAATTGTGATAATTAAATGATTAAGAGAGTAGGAATCAACTTTAAAACATTCATCATTGAATAATGGCTTTAAACTAAACTTCAGACACATAACAAGATAGGATTAATCAGGCAATGTAATTTTCTCTTTACCTTAGGTCTATAAGTAAATTTTCTATCATTTCAATAATGCATGAATATGATAGACTAAACGTGTAGATCTATATGTAAATCTAGATCTGGGCCTATTTAAACAAAACTAATATAAAAAGATTAAAATAATTTTGGAGAAGTCTAGAAAGTCTAGATTAAGTAGATTCTAGAGTCTAGACTAAGAAGGAAAATTTGAGATTTTATTTATAGCAAGACCAAGGAAACACTAGTTCAAATTTGCATTTTTACTATACATTTTTTTCATTCAATATACAATGATGAACCCTCTAGACTACACAATTTTCATACGAAAATGTTTATGAAAAGATCGTTTTTCATACAACTCACGCCAATTTCAACGGATGGGGCTACCCCAAGGTCATTCATTGAAAAAGTACTCACCCGGCTCCATCCTTTTCGAAGTCTTTGCTTATGAGTTTCATGGTGATTCTTCTTCCAATATCAAATTGCCACAGAGAAGAAACGTTCTACCTATGTAATGAACATCATTTTGGAGCTGAAGCAGCAAAAACAGACATTTTACATGACAGCTCCACAGTCTGGGAATGTCGCAAGACACCGGCAAATGATGAAAGAGGCTGACGTGTGTACTTAATTTTGTAGCGGGCTAGCTACTCTTTTGAATGGTTTGGCGCGCTGCATGCTACGCACTGATTGTACTGATAGATGAATGACCGGTGATGTGGGGTCTGAATCAATTCGATCGGTAGAAGGGAGGGGGAGGGACCGGGTGCAGGCCATAGAGATATATACTACTAACAGTATATATCTCTATGGTGCAGGCGCGGATCCAGGGCTAGGGGTGGGGGGGGGGGGGGGGGG
>BEXV01000093.1:377844-390512 GCA_003118195.1 Hemicentrotus pulcherrimus
GCCAGTAAATGAGTTGAAGATGACAAGTTCGAATATAAATGAAAACACAAAAAGCTCGGAATTACAGTTGAAGTCTACTTTATTAAATATATAAGTCAACCGAAGCTCCAATCGTTGCAAACGAAAAGAGTATTATTATTATTATATAAACATTGTAAATTAGCTGCTTCTCTCAGAGGCTGGGCGACCCTATTGATCGTAACTAGCAGCACATCCTACTAAACATGTTAAAGGAATGAAATAAACTCTCAAATAATATCTACTCTCAAATAATATGACTACAAAACCCCGCACATTGCATTTAAATACTGCGGCACCCGACGAGGCTTAGATATCACCAGCCAACCAGGAGGACCCTTACAAAGACAACTAATTACAAGACGGAATATATCTAACTACCCTTAGGTCATCTGACTAATTAAGAGAGGAGTTAAATACCTTTAATTAATCATAACTAATGACAAAGCATAATAGATAAGAGTGATTTGAAAAAGTCACCGACAAAAATGGGAGGAGTTTATCTCTTCGCGAGAATGTCGCGTACCCAGCAAAACAGTCTATTGTCTAACGTGTTATTGGAAATGAACACCTGTACATCTTGATGCAGGAATTGTTAAGACGCGTCAATCGGGGTAACGTCCAGACAATAGGGACTTTTAGATTCGCACGAAGACAATGGGGAATGCTACGATCGACGTCCTTTTAATGCACTGCCTTGAATGGACGTCACACGTACCAGTCCATGCAAATCTAAAAGTCCCCAATATCGAGGTGACATCGAGGCGAGTTTCATCCGGACGTTGTCTGGATGACATCCTGATAAACGGCCTGTTTACGTGCGAGGAACTCTACCCAGGTAGAATGATGTTGTTAAAAGGATTATGAACTCGCTTATATGTATGCGGAGGATTAAGCACTGTTTGACAAAACATGTATTTACTCATTTATACTATTTTTTATTCTTCCTCACATTGATTATTGTTCAACTGTTTGGGGATCACTGAAAATGAAAGATTGAAGCGACTACAGAAATGTCTAAACAAATATTGTCGTTTAGTATAAGATGCAGATTATTATACGCCTGTACAATCTATGTTAAATTCTTTAAAGTTGCAATCCGTCAAACACAAATTGGAATACAATTATCAAGTACTTATGTATAAAATCCTGATTAATCTTGCTCCTGTTTATCTAAAATAAGGTCTACCTCAAAGTGCTAACCCGTATCTCACGAGATCAGTTTCAATGCTTCAATTATTGTACCTTGCCAAACCCAGAACCGATTAAAAAAAACAGACCTTCTCGTACACAGCAGCAGAGTTATACAACTCACTACCCATACTTACCAAATGTTCCGCCTCACTACCCATTTATAAACGAAATGTCCGTGAAATTCAAGCGAGTTAATTTTGCGATCGCTTACATGAAGTATTTCTACCACCCTCTCTCTCTTTTTCTCTTTCGTTTACTCTCCTCTTCCATATGCATCTCATTTCCTATTTGTATGAAATGTTTTATAATTTGTTTATATTATGTTGTTTTTGATTGTTTATTTTGTGTATTTTTATGTGAATTGTAAGATATTTGAAATGTAATTTGTTTGTTATAGCAGGGCTCCCTTGTAAAGCAGGCCTTGCGGCTTGAATGAAATAAGGAAGTGAGGGCTTTTTGAAATGACTAGTCACTAGAGGGCGGTATTCAATTTGATGACATCATCTGTGACCAACTCTCCATGCCTTTTGTACATCAAATTTCACATTTGTTTTGTTTTCTTCGTATTTATTTGTGTTCTTGATCCGACTTCATAACATGTGAAGTAGAATATCATTTTGCATTCTATATCTTACTTTCAGGGGAGTAGATTATCTCAATCACAAGAAAGAAGGAAAAACATGAAATTTGATATACAAAAGGCATGGAGAGTTGTTCACAGATGATGTCATCAAATTGAATACCGCCCTCTAGTGACTAGTCATTTCAAAAAGCTCTCACTTCCTTATTCCTTGCTCGATTTTGTTAAAATTTTCACTGATATTTTTTGAATATCTTAAACTTTGCAATAAGAGTAACTTAGTATGAAGGTTTTGGTTTCCTTTAAGACGGTGTCCCGTGAGCCTGGCAAAAGCTCACCCCGTGTTTTACGATCAGACCCCCAACTGTTTCTCATCCACATGTCACTCGGGTGAGATCGAAAAAGTACTATTAAGACGGGGATTAATAAACGATGGACATGAGACTATTTTTGTTCGGTATAATTTGCATATCATTATGCGCAGATTGAAAAAGATTTTTTTGACTGACAGCTCTTAAAGGAGTGTTTTTACCCAGATTCCGACGACAAAAGTGTATAATTTTCTGAACATATTAGGTTTTTACTGATTTTATGAATCCGCAAACTGCCAACATGCTTGACGATGCCTTCATGTTTTTACTTCTAGCATTTGCTATTTTTTCGCGCTTTTTTGCTGAATTAGGTTCGCTAAATCGCGCTTTTATGTAGGTAAATGTGGTCTCGCATTTTGGAGGGAAAAAAGAGCTTTTTGCCGGGGCCTTGTCCTTGGTTTCTTTCTATTTCTCCTTAACATACTTTTTCAAAAAATAGGAGGGGGGAGAGCCCCCACTCCCACCCCACTGGATTTTTAAAATTATAAGTTCCGATATTCGGGCAACCAACTCCTAAGATTCGAGGAGTGAGATGCCCGGATAAAGTGCCCGAATATGCAATTTCTGTAATTACCACTACAAAAAGGTTCGTTCCCCCCGCGAAAGATTTAAAAACTGAAGAGTTCAGATTCGGCCTATTAAGGCGTGATCCCCTTTTTCGATTACAGTAATTTTTCTCTTCCCAAACCCCGAACAAATAACTGCAAACTTGCATTTTTCTACAAGGGAGCTCAGTTATATTTGGGCATTCCCGAACCTGTTCGCAATTGCACATATTTGTCTTTATTCAAACGATCTCTTTCATCATAAGACCTTAATATAATTTTTTTTACTTTAAATACCATTACTCTTGTTGTTTTGTTTTGTGTTGTTTTGTCTTTTTTCCTTTCTGGTCCCAATGGAAGACCAGCTGCACTTTGCAAGTGCAGCTAAAAATGGGCTATCCGGCTGTCTGTTTTATCTGACTTTTTATTTCCTGTTCCAGTGGACATTCTTTCGTTCTTAATGTATTGTTGTTGTTTTTTCTTTTATTCTTCTTCAATTTTAATAATGCCATGTGATTTTTTTGGTTAATGTTTAAGTTTATAGAATTCTTGTAATTTTTCTTTTGCTACTTTCTTTTCATTGTGAATTCTTTTTATATGACGGAAATAAAAACGAAACGAAACGAAACCCTTTTAGAAATCGATGAGCCTGGAAATCGGAAAAAAACTTGGTTGCTCTCATACTTTTACGTCCCACTGCCCTCTGAGAAGTGGTGTTAATAAAAAATGAGGAAGCACGTTGTCTCTAATTTCATACATTGCATAGTCATCTTTCTTTTCGATTATCAGTCACCATATTTGGATACTAGAATCAGATCATAGGCCATTCCAAGCTGCTCCGTCGTGCAGGATATATAGCCCTAATGGATATAACTCCAAGCGCAATCTTCTCGGACTTCACTATAGGGCACTGCATCGCACTCTCTGTGTTTCTGTGATATTTACAATGTCTGGGGATTCAATACTTGGATGGTTTAAGATGTTTCTGCCTCTTACTCTGATATGGATTCTTTCATCTACAACAGGTTTGTACGAAACGTACTGGATGTTTCTACTATAATTCTATTCCAAAAGCATGGAAATGCCTATGAAGTTCATATGTGTCAAAACTTGTTTATTTTTTATCACCAGTCTGTCAGTTTTTCGTCAATAAGAACTTTGGAAAGTTTGGAAGTTCACACACTGTTTATTTTGGCAACTGTTATTTTCTTTCTTCATTTGTATTTGTGTTTGTATGTATTCTGCAAACTCGATCGCTTTGTAGTGATGAATTTCCTCCTGTTTTCTGTGCACTTTTATCTTCTCTCTCCTTTTTCACTCTATTTACTCTTTTGACTTTACTTAGGTAATTTATGAAAATAATCATTTTGATGACTGATAAGAACATCATATATAATTTGATTATATTAATACGAAGAGTTGATATGTGACATAAGGTCATTTCACTTGTAAATTGTAATATAATGTACCCATGTATACCTTAGCTGGTACACCCTCTTTGACTTGCATCTTTCTTTTTCTATCCCCTCCTTTGTTGGTAATAATAATCCCCTATTGCATGATACTTGTCAGGTCATGGACGACATAGGTACAATATTATACTAGACTTTAACTCGTCGCTTAGACGAATTAGGTGATACGTATGATAATGGTTTACAACGAATATAGCATTACACGATATAATATTTTATAAAATGCTTCTCCCATTATGATATATCTGTATGTCAAGTTTAAATTGTGTCTTCTTGATCATCATGGATCTCGGTAAGATAGATTGAAACAATATATGACCTTGACACTGTGCATTAACCAGTTCCACCTTTGACTCTAATTTACATCATTAAGAACACCTTTTGACGATTTTATCTCATTCAAGAATATGGATTTATAATTGATAATGATTATCATCAGTATGATAATGATAATCATGATAACAATGATCATGATCAAGACGAAAATGGTCATGATCATGAGCGCGATCTTGACATCTTATTGACAAAATGAAGGTCGATTTGGATAGCATATAGTCCCAGCTACAACAAACTAAAAAATCAACGAAATCTAAGCAGAAATAACGGCGATATTGCTCGAAAAAAACAGGAATGTAGAAATCCAGATTTGAGAAAAAGTCATGTCCCGTAGGGATTACACGCAAAAAGTAATGGATTAAGTGAAAATAGGGTAATAATAAAGTAAAAAGGGCTGTTTATTACATTATTTGCGATTCTACGTGTTTTAGTAATCAAAGAATATGTAGAGTGAAAGGTCAAAAGGAAAAAAAAATGAAGAAAAAAAGTTGTTGTAGACGCCCGGACTCGAACCAGGGATCTCGAGGTTGGAAGTCAAGTGCGTTAACGATATACCAACATATCTCCCATAGCGATTACACGTAAACGGGAAATGGAATTCTGAAATCCTACTTTGCAAGTGAATATGAGCATAATTCCGGCATCTGATCGAACAATAATTGGTGCATTTGTGATAGCTCATTTTCTCAGCTACAGCATACTCGAAGCTCAGCGAAAACTAAGCTAAAACAACGGAGGTTTTGCTAGCGAAAGACAGGAGTGTAGAATCCAGTTTTGAGAAAAAGTCTTGTCCCATAGAGAATACACGCAAAATGTGAACTATTGACATGCCTCCTTTAAATCGATGCTATTGTCAAAATGAAATCTCGTGTAGACTGCATTTGTAGGAAATTGTCTCAGCTAGAACATATCTAAATTTGGAAGAAAATCGTTCACCATTAAAAGAGATACAATCAATTTTCCAAAAATTTGCTGACGTCATAATATGCAAATTGAAATTTTGAGTTCGGAGGCCATTATGATGACGTCATGAGTTAATTGAGGGTCAAATGAGACATGAAATCATATCTCCATTTCATAATCTATCCACATACGGAATAATATTGGGAGTTCCCATCAATTCTGAAGAATTACAATTAATTTTGTAAAGGCATGTATAGGATTTATGATTTATAGGACTACGTTACGTATCACCTAATAATGATGGTTGATGATGAAGAGATAAACCCAGGTATATACGAAGTCATAGCTTGTAAATATTACCTTCCTCATGAATTTAGTTCAAATTTTATAAATCATAAACAGTCATTCAGCCTATTTCATACCAATGCTCGTAGTCTTGCCAAAAAACCATGAATATTTAAACCTTCTTTTGTCTTCTCTTACTATACACTTTTCAGTAACAGATGTTACTGAAACTTGGTTGAGTGAAAACTCAACACCTATATATGATATCAGTGATTATTCACCTATACGCTCTGATAGACAATCTGGTAGCGGTGGTGGAGTTGCAATGTATATATCTATTTTGTTTTCGTATAAAATAAGACCAGATCTTGCCTTCAATAATAATTTCATTGACTCAAAAAGTGTAGAAATTAACATGCATAATACCAAAAATGTTATTGTTTGTACGGTTTATCGGCCTCCAAATACGAATGTTGATTTATTCTTGGAAGATTAAAACATTTTATTAGAGCGAATAAATCATGAAAATAAAGATGTTTACTTGATGGGTGATTTTAATATAGACCTGTTGAACTCGGATAATAATTATTATAACACTTTTGTAAACATTTTAAAAGCGAATTCTTTCATTGGAGCCATTGATAAACCTACAAGAATGACTCGGGACACATCAACTTCAAAAGACAATATGTTTACGAATGTTGTTACTGAACATATGAATGCTGGTCTAGTTTACAGTGAAATATCTGATCACATTCCTATATTTCTTATTTGTAATAATGATCTCATGTCTCGTACAAAACAAAAGGAAATAGCAATGTCTCGTAAATTTAAAACAGAAAATATATTATCTTTAAATAATGAGTTAATGATGGAAACATATAATCATGTACTTGTAGTGAAACTGATAATGCATATGGACTTTTTTTGGAAAATATTTTCAGCCCACTTTAATAGATGTATTCCAAAGACTAAACAAAATATAATTAAAAGAAAACCACAAAATCCACGGATAACGAATGGAATTTTTCGGTCGATTAAGAAAAGAAATATATTGTACAAACGTAGTCTCCGACATCCAAGTAACGAGAATAAATACGAATATAACTCTTATAGGAATAAATTAACAAAAATAATGAGACTCGGAAATAATATCGCTAGTGATATTCGTTTGTCTCGCAATGTGTTCAATATGGAATCTAAAAGATCACGACATTTCGTGCGCTGCTGCAACACTTCGTCAGGTGATAAAAACTAATCTGATTGATCGAGCACCGTGTGCGTCGATCAATACGCCTTGTGCGTTATTGTTCCAATTATCGATCGAATTATTGACCGCTGCGCCCGTCCTCCCGTAGAGTATAAACGACGCTTGCTCACATTAGTTTTTATCACATGACGAAGTGTTGCAGCAGCGCACAAAACGTCGTGATCTTTTAGATTCCTTATTGACCACATTGCGAGACAAACGAATATCACTAGCGATGTTATTTTCGATATTACATCCGCAATGAGTAATATATTTAGCATTCCTAATTAGACTATCTCGTAAAATGTACTTTGTAAAAGAATTTAAAAATGCTAACGGCAATATAGAAACTACATGGAAAGTCATAAAAGAAACTCTTCGAAAGCAAAAGACCAAGTCAAAATGTAATATTAACAATGATGGCGAGACAATTTCAGATTCTAAAGATTGTTTTAATAGGTATTTCGTAAATGTAGGCCCTATTCAAGCATCGAAAATAAATTCCAATGGTTCAGATTATTTACAATTCCTTTCAAATCCATGTAGTTAATCATTTTCTTTATGCCTACAAACTGTGTTGAAATTTTGAATATTGTCAATTCATTGAAAGTAAGTTATTGTTGTAGTCATGATGAAATAAGTACACACTTTTTAAAACAAATAGCAGGAAGTATTGTAACGCCTCTAGTACACATTTGTAATTTATCACTTACAACAGAAGTTTTTCCGGGTTCATTGAAAGCAAAAGTAATTCCAATATACAAAAAAGACGACTCTTCTCTAGTTTCAAATTACCGACCTATTTCTATCTTACCAAGTATTTCTAAAGTCTTAGAAAGACTGGTTTATAATAGACTGTATGATTTTCTAACGAAAATGAACTGTTGTATGAAAATCAATATGGTTTTAGAAAATGTCATTCAACGGAGTTAGCATTGTTACAATTATTTGATAGAGTGTCAAATGCCTTAGCTGATCATAAGCATGTTATTAGAGTATTCATGGATCTGAGCAAGGCATTTTGCACTCTTGAACATACAATACCTAAATTGGAATACTACGGATTGAGGGGGTGTTGCTATACAATGGTTTAACAATTATTTAACAAATAGAAAACAATATGTATGTTATGATTCAAATGAATCAGAATTATTATCTATAACGTGTGGAGTGCCAGAGGGGTCAATCCTCGGCCCTCAGTCATTTTTTATATACGTAAATGATATTTATAATTCATCAAATGCACTACAGTATATTTTGTTCGCTGATGACACCAATGCATTTTGTTCCAATTCAGATTTTCAGATCCTTTTAAGAAACATTAACGCTGAATTACCAAAATTATCGAAATGGTTTAGAAGTAATAAACTATCCCTTAATTTAAAGAAAAAAAAACAACTATATTTATACTTTCAGAACAGGAAAAACAACGATGTTCCTTACTTTGATATTACTTTGGATGGTGAATTATTGGAAAAAAGGATAGCACAAAATTCCTTGGTGTTTTGATTAATGAAAATCTGAGGTTGATTAATCATGTGCAATATATTTCTAATACTATTTCACGTGATATTGGTATTCTCTGTAAATTGAATATTATGCCCCTTCAAATATCTTGTTTATGTTATGTAATTCATTAATACTGCCTTATTTTTCATATTGTAACATTAAATGGGCAAATTCAAAAAGCAATGTTGACGCCATTTTACTGTTACAAAAGAAAGCCATGCATATATGTTCTGATTCTTCCTATCGCGACCACACCAATCCCTTGTTTTCAAAACTAAAAAGTCTAAAAGCTGATGATATAAATATTCTACAAATTGCACTCTTCATGTTTCGCTTACAAAATGGTCTACTACCTTCATACTTCCCCCATTGTTTAATATGAATAAAACTATCCACTCTTATCCTACAAGGCAAAATGAAAAATTCCATTTAAGTAATCCAAAAACCGCATTGGCTCTTAATTCCATTAGACACACCGGCCCAGACATCTGGAACTCTCTGCCCATTGTAATAAGAAACCTTCTGACATTATATTCTTTCAAGAAGGCGGTTAAAACTTTGTTGTTGTTGTCTAAGTATTGATCCTGTCGTGTGTCATTCTACTATATGTAATCGTCCATGACCTAGCATCGTTTATTCATCTATGAATGAACCTGCATTCAATCAGCCGATGTATTAGTTTTATAGTATTTAAAGAAAACCAATCCTCCTTCTCTATCCTTTCCTTTTCTTCTCTGCAAGTCAGTCTACTGCTTTTTAATTCTTATTGTTGTATCTAAGTTGAAGGCTGCGGGCACGTCAAGCTCCTCTGCTTATGCTGTTGCCCTCCTGCATCTAATGTATGTTAATTATGCATTCAATTTCTTTGTTTAACTTCGTAAATTTTCTGGATAAAAGTATGTACATATGTAATATTGTATCAATCCAAATGTTAATTTGCATTCAATATATTTGTTTAATTTCGTTTATTTTCTGTATATACATATGAAATATTGTATCAAACCATATTAATATGTTCATGAAAATGTATGATGAAAAAAAGATGCAGAAACCAATAAATCAAATCACTGCATAA
The DNA here is from genome assembly GCA_003118195.1 of Hemicentrotus pulcherrimus. Lineage (NCBI taxonomy): Eukaryota > Metazoa > Echinodermata > Echinoidea > Camarodonta > Strongylocentrotidae > Hemicentrotus > Hemicentrotus pulcherrimus. Next base: position 387,382 of record BEXV01000093.1, read on the forward strand.
GATTCGTTCGACTGAACTAATACACTGATATCGAAATGAACATAGGACCATTATTATAATCACTTAACAAAGTATGTGTACTCATGATCTACATTTCTCTTGTTCTTTCTCTCTCTCTTTGTCTCTCTTTGTCTTTCTCATCACCTTTTATCTTTGCCCTCGTATTCACATCTTTCTATCTCCTTTTTTCTTTTCCTTCTACCCCCCCTCTCTCTCTCGCCCTCTCCTCAGCCCCCTCCATCTGTACCGTTATCTCTCCTTCCCAATCTCTTTGGTATCAGGTGTGTAGGCCTACTGATGCAACGTATAATTCGTTGTACATGTATTTTTTGTTTTGTTTATACTATATTTCCTTTATACATTCTATGTTTATAATTATATTATTCTAGTTGTAAACTAATCCCTTCAGATAATTTGTTACACGGGATAGACAGTCGATTACCAACGTGATTTAGGAAAGAACTGCTTCCGCCGTAGATTAGACGCTAGAATTAGGGAAGGTGAAAGGGATTTATGTCATATCGTCGTTTCAATTCTGTATTCTTTTCCCCTTTTTTTTCTAAATCTCCCTTTCAGGTTCTTTCCTCTATTTTCCTTTTTAAAATAAATATCATGGGCAATTCGAATTCGGTGTTATGATGAATCCCTATCGTCAAGATTACCGTATTGATTCTTTGTATCTTATTATCTTACAGTTGAATGTCAGGTGTCGAATGTGTTTGGTGGCTATCACTATGTCTTCTACGGGTCCCCCATCAGATCATTCTCTGCAGCACGTGCACACTGTCAACGCTTAGGGGGTGACCTGCCAATCATTACATCAGCTGATCAAAATGTACGTACGCATTTTGACCATATATTGTATACATGATATATTTATCAGAATTTTCATGGAGCAAAACGTATTACTGAAACCCTTACAGTTTTCCTAATGAAATATTTTTAACCGATACCTACTTCTATGCAGTATCAGGATTTGTTGGCACTTTTTTTTTCTTCTTCTATGTAGTTAGACATTTCAAGAAAACTTGTATTGACCGGTAGGCATTACTTCAACCACCCAACTGGTACACCATGGACAATTCTCAGATAGAAGCACGCAACAAAACTGGTGCTTGTGTCATCTGTCTCACGATTTTCTACCAGTGAATTCAAATATATAAACGTTCATACGTGGAAGTGTTCATAGACATTTCACATCTGAAACTCCGATTTGAATTATTAAAAAATATTCCCATTGTAACCAGTGCCGTAATGAGCCGAAAATGTTGAGAGGGCTAGCCAGGGACGCAATGCATGCGACTCGGAAACCGATCATCTTAATTAGGGGTAGGGGATGTTCACCCCTCCCCTCCCCCGAAATGAGAACATTTTGCATTATGCTACATTGAAACAAAAATCCAAATGTACCCCTCTTTTCTTCATAATATGAATAGGATTTCATTGCCATGAGAATAACGGAGGGTAATGGAAGATATTACATCGGCTTAGTGGAAAAGAATGGTACATACAGATGGATTGATGGAACGGCCCCTCAGTAAGTATCAACTGTCATCGTCATTTACTACCACTCCTTCTTTCAATTCGTTTTTCCCCATAACCATTTTTTTTCTTTATGTCAGTGGTTTTAATAATTGGCATACGTGCGCGGAAAACGGGCATTAGTTATTCGAAGAGGAGGGACAATGGAGGCAATTTGCCATCTGAAAAATTTCAACTAAGAAAGAATGATAAGGATCGAATTTGCAATTAGGTGAGGAATATATCAGAAACCCGAAAGCTTTTATGATTGGTTGGTTGGTTTAACCTGACTGCTAAGAAAGCATGTGTATGCTTGTAAATCGGTGGAGCGACGGCTATAAGTCCTCCCCGAGGGACTTGGTAATGAGGATTAATGCCTTACAAAAGGGCATTAGCACATTGACTTGGTTTCGAACCCAGATCTCCCGGTTACGAGAACACTGCTCTTCTAAGGAGCCATCGCGCCTTAAACCATTATTAAAATCATTTTGAAATATAATCTAATTTTAATCATGACACCACATACATCATTGAATTATTGCTGATTTATCACATTTTGATCAAATCTTATTAAACATTCCGGGATTCTTCTGAGTCATGGAAAATCTTCGATCTTATCCTGATAGATTGAACTATGTCACGTGTCACAAGTTAAAATGGCTAATGTCAGATAATGGGAAAATTATTGTTGAAAGCCGAAGTCTCCATTCTTGATTGCATGAACTTGATATTGATCGTTAATTCATATTAAATTAGCAAAAAGGAAAGTGGTGTCAGAAAAGCTCGTTTCTAGTTTGTTACGCGGCGCGTCACGCCACTAAATCACGTTTGCTTTCGATATTTTTCTGTATGAAATAAACCCCACTGAACTTAGGTTTTCATCACGAAACAAATCTGTTACATCCCAAAATCGACCATTCAAATTTCATGCCGCTAAAAGCATGTTTTCTGCACGAAAATGTTTTTGTTGTAGTTGTTTATGATAAACCATAATCTACAATTCTTATACTCTGAACTCAAGTTTTGTCAACGAAAGAAAGAAACAATCCTAGCTACATGCTAAATCTACCATGTCAATGCATTTACAAAATTAGTCATAGGCACTTTGTATTGATTTACCAGTAGATACATTTTTTTCCCCAAAGACACTCGAGTTATGATAATTTATTGATGGACTTATGTCTCATTTATGTATTTAGTATTTCCGTGGAATTTATGATGTGCTTTAAATAAACAAATTATGTAGGCCTATAATACATATAAGTTTAGCCATTATTGTGGACCTATGTCTAGTATTATATTCAGTATTTCCGTGGAATTAATGATGTGCTTTAATCAAACAAAAATTGTAGGCCTATAATATAAGTTAAACTCTTTCAAGGTTTGAGAACTGGGGGTGTTTCACTAAAGCCCTAAAATCGATTTAAAATCGATTCGATCAATTTTAAGGGCTTAAAATCGATTTCGATTTTAGCGGCAGTTTCACTAAATAAATAAAATCGATTTTAGCCTTAAAATCGATTTTAAGTTAGAAGTGATCCAAATCAATTTTAAATCAATTTTATCGTTATTAACTCCATTACTGATATGCTAATCTATGTTCAGCATTC
>BEXV01000093.1:414149-431908 GCA_003118195.1 Hemicentrotus pulcherrimus
GAGAGAGGGACCCCCTACATAAAACAGGGTTTTCCATTCAAGTCATAAATTTATTATGATTGTTTTCGTTTCCATTTTGTTCACAGACATTTCTCAAAGCGCTTCTACCTCCATTTAATCCAAGTGATCCATATTTTTGTTACTATTTCGGGCTTTCGTGGACTTACTTGGGAACTTTCTACTGGCTGGATGATACTGCACTCCAGTATGTTCTTTATGTTTGCTCTGTCAAGATCAGTCAAGAGAAAATACTACATGTTGAAGAACACATATGCCTTCTAGAGTTAATCTAGAGATACCATTCTCCGCAAATCACTCTTTTAATTTAAATGTATCCAGTGCCCATTAAAATATTATTAGCACACTTTGCAATATCTATGTTTAAATGTAGTTGATACCTTTTGCACCCAACATCGAATTCTATAGAACTTTGCCGGAATCATGTGTATGTCACGTATGTCCTAGTTGTGAGTACTTCACTAGATTTCTACAAAAAATAACTGAAAACTTACCTGTACAACTCCTCTTAAAATGTTGAAAGTCTAAGAGAGCAGCGTCTTGTATCCTTTGAAAAGGCGCTATATAAATCCAATTATTATTATCATTATTAAATAACTTAGCAGTGACCTAGTGATTTGAGGGAAACCGTTTACCAGCCAAACTTCACTGTCGGGCACTGTTGAGTGACTGACTGATTTTTTTATAACATATATAAAATTAGGTGTAAAGGGTACATATTGATTTTGTACACATCAATGACCCACTTCTTATGATGATTGAGTCTTTACTCAGCACAAAAAGTACAACTATGCGGTACAAGGATCAGAAAATCAGACTACCTTCCAGGTATATTTTTCGCAACGCATTTTGAAAACTCCTAACGGTTAATATAATTCCACATAGAGGCAATTAACAGTTCTAATCTTTTAAGAGGAGTTTCTAGTCGGTATTATTTCTTGTTTACCATAGGATTTACATAAGTTATATTTTCAGCCTGCAAAATTGACGGACAACCTTTAAAGGTGAAATTCAAAGAAAATCACAAATATGTCAACTAATGTATCACTAGAAACCGGTAAGCTAACAGATGGCCATCGTACAATTTCAGGTCAACTTCATATCGGGTGATTTATACACATACAAATACAACCACATCCATAGCAGCTGGGATATACGAAAGATTCGCCGGAAAATAACGATGTTTTAATGGCGTCACTATATGGACCAATACTGCCCAAGCAGACGACATCCCATAAAGAATGAACATAATTGCAAAGCTATTATTTGTCAAATTATAATGAGTTTAGTGTATATAAATGCAGTGGCGGATCCATGGGGGATCCTCACTGAGCAACTTTTCGACCGGCGCGATTTTCAAATTTTCGGGAGCAAAAAAAAAAAAAAGTTGGGCCACCTCCCCTAAGAAATCCTGGATCCGCGCCTATATAAATGTAACGGCATGTCAAACCATTCAAAAGGGGATATGACCCGATTCTGATAACTGAAATCTTTTGCTTGTAAATACACAGGATAGGGGTTAATTAACAATCAGAGAAACCAGACTTTCAAATTGAAAACCCCCCGGAATGATATTAAGGACGGCATTTGTTTCCTCTTGAAACGCTGAACATACCGCGGTGTGTGCAGCTGAATATACAATGGCGTCCTATTTTGTTTACAAGCGACAGATTCCTTTAATTTTGTATCGCTGCATTTGTCATCAAAATAAAACCATGCGCGGGGTTTAGAGTGAGGCAATAGATTTTACATTTAGCCTGACGGAAGTGAAGTAAGAGAAATAACTCAAGAGAAGATGAAAACATAGTCACTGAAAATGTGTGAGATGTCATGGGACATCGTCTGATTGTGCAAATCATTTCAATACTGTGATCTGACACATCTCAGCAGCGTTCGGAGAGCTCTTTAGGTACAATGCCGGGGCTGTATTTAAGCGTTTTGACATTTATAATAATCATTACTTCGAATGTTTCCAAGCATTGAATTTTGATAACCTTGTCGAATCAAAGTTTCAACTTTGCAATAATGAAAATAAAGTTAGTTTTTAAAATCAATTAATTTCTACTTTAAAATGAATATCAAGAAGAAGGAATATATACAAAGCTGGGCTCAACAATACAAGAAATTGATGTTATACCATGTTTCTGCTCCATTAGATGCTAAATACTGACAGTATTTCTGTAGAATATTTAAGGGGGAAGGGGAATGAGGTTAATGTAATTACTAATTCAAATTCAAATTCAGTTTAATGATGGACATCCGAACCTTCAGGATTATTCTCAATATTACACGAAATATGAAATAATAATAATAATGATCATAATGAAAATATGAAAAGTAATAATAATGAGGATGATACTAATAACAATACTACTACTANAATAAATAACCCAATTTGGCCGGCAATACCAGACCACCAGTATCATTATCACTCAACACCATTCTATATCTACTACTACTACTACTTCTACTACTACTACTACTACTACTACTACTACTACTACTTCTACTACTACTACGACTACTACTACTACTGCTACTACTATTATTACTACTACTACTCCTATCATTATCATTACTTAATAATCATAATAATTATATAAAAATTAATATTATTATTATTATAATAACGATCATAATGCGAACTGAAGTTATGTACCGTTTTTTCTCCAAGGGAAAATAATTGGGATACTGCCACGGAACCAAATAATGCCAACTCCTGGGGTTGTCTTGGTCTAGGTAATGGCCCTTCATGGTATGACCGGCTTTCATATGAAGCTCTCCCGTACATCTGTGAGCGCACACGAGGTATGAACTATGATAATCTAACATTAATTGTGTTCTTGCGACAGTTGCTTCGGGCTATATTTCAACAATCGTATTTTCCTATCATCATAAGGCGATTGGATTTCAGGTTAAGGTTAGGGTTAGGGTAGGGGTTAGCATTAGGATAAAGGGCTTAAGTTTGGAATTCTTTTGGGGTAAGAAATCGACCCCAGAGTAATTTTCGCTGGAGCATGTTTCGTACCAGCTGGATTTAAAAATTATTTTCAGATATTCCGAATATTGTGCCACTTCCTAAACAAAATCCCTTTTTATTTATATAAAAAAAACGCATTCTCCATTTTGGAACATCATCATGAGATGTATGGCTGATTCAGAACTTTGTGCGTTTTTTCTCTTACTACAAAAGATATTGATCACTGCAAATGTTTGTTTCAGGAAGGAAAACAAATAAATTGTTTTTAAAACTTCATTCTTACACCGACGAAATAAATTCATCCTCAGAAATAGGAAGAATGATTTTTCTTTTAAGATATGACAACGAATGCAATCCACCTCTGTTTTCATACACTTTGGAGACCAAACATCATTTCGGTCTTTTGTAGTTGAACATTGAAAAACGTACAATATTATCATTTACCGCTATGCCGACAGTAAGCTCTTTAGAATCAGAGGCATGCATATATTGTGCAGGGAAAAGCCGACGCAATTTCATTAATATCACACTCTTTCTCATCACGATACACTCTCAAATATAATTTCTATTTTATTATAGTATTTGATGGAAGCAGTGAAGCATCATTTGGAGGACTAGATTATTTCATCTCTCCTTCATGGCTAGCTCGGTCTTTCTCAGATGCACGGACCTACTGTCGGATTCATGGAGCTGATTTAGCACTCATCAAATCACATGATATCAACGTATGTTCAATTATATACTTCTTTTCTTTCAGCTATTGATATCCAAAATGTTGTTGTCATGAAACCTATCTATACTTTTGTTGTTTTATTAATATTTTATATCCCACCTGGGAAGTTAACATAGCTATTGAGCCGGTCTGTCGCTATGGTATATTGGGAAAAGAAATATCTTTATAAAGTAATATCACGATTGAATGACGTATGTGACATACTAGGCAAACCGGTTCCTCGTGAATGCCCATGTCAATCATTCCAAAAAGTGTGATTTGTAGTTGATAGCGGAGATATTATAAAAGTCATGTAAACACTGCCAATCCCAATCCGTAGGCTTCAAGCTTTCCAATATATTTCAAAACAGATTATTCTCTGATGACGCCGCTATTTCATTCACGTTTATTCAACGATATAAAGAAACTTGATCCGTTCTTTTTATTCAGAATTGTGAATAGTTTAATTTATATATTTCAAATATTACTTCTTATCATTGTTTGTTTGTTACATGGCCATAACGCGTGTACAGTCTTGCCATAGGATCATTCAGCAGCTTCAAACGAACGAATGATTTTTTACTTCAAAATTCTAATCTACTGAGCGCCTGAAGAATTTTAATTCTAAAGTTAACGCCTTTTGTGTCTCTAGTAAGTGATTGACATATGGCGATTTAATTTTCATTCGTTTATTTTTCATATTTTTAATTTCATTTTAATTATAAAATCGACAAAAATTGCCATTTGAAAACATGAAAGGCAAATGAGATTTATGAGATGACATTTGTTTTTTTCCCCCTCCCAACAGACCTTCCTTCATGGCAAAATTTCGGAATTAAGTGGCTATGTACTTTTTGGTTTGACTGACCAAGCTGTAGAAGGCACGTTTACATGGATCGATGGAACTCCTTTACAGTAGGTTCAAGAACTATAGAATGCATAATAATAATCGAAATAACTTAGATTATTCTTTAAGTATTTCTAAAATGTGCATTTCATTTTAGGTAGGTTGAGATAATAGACCCAACCCAAAGAGTAAGACAAAAATAATAAATCGCTGATATTTTTCATCATTAAACTCACTCTCAGATCCTAATCAAATGATTGGTCATGTGCGGTCACGTGTGATTCATTTACTGAGACTATTTCACGTTTTTTTTTAATGAAAAAGCGTACAATAATTTCCAGTACGATTGCACGCCTTTTAGCGAATATACATGATGCGCAGTAGTGCATGGGCTTATTCTTGTGCATCGTAATGCGTAAATGGGTACAATGTAGTGCGCTCACTAGATCTATGTGTACGTGTGCGCACTAAATTAAGCCTTATTAAACTTGAGATGTATTTGGTAGCCATACTGTCACGAAACAATCATGAATAAATTCTTTTACATCAAATAACATGGATATAGGAATTTTTTTTGTATAAAACAGTTTTTTTAAAGAGCAATGTATGCCAAACTTTATGCGTAAATTATGTTTGATATTGAAATTATTGCAGCCGGTTGTAAAATGACAAAATAAAAGCTGTTTTTTTGCATGTCATAATGCAAACAAAATATTTTTTTTATCTTCTGTACATATCCAAGTGCCTAACTATGAATACATATCCGCATCATATGGAAATACAGATGATCATAATTATATGCAATTAAAATATGGGTAAGACAGTAGTGCATACTTTGTTTTTCGAATGAATTAATTTCGTGCATTCTTTCTCGAGTTAGATTGGAAAGTATTGTGAATAATATGTTTTGATTAAGAGAGTATATTTTTATATAATGTTTTGGCGTTTTTGCATAATCGTATGTATATGTATGCTCCTGCATAATATGTGTGTTTTCCATTCTCCTTCATTCAATAAATAAAGATATTCAGCATGGAGGGATCCTGAACCCAACAACGCTGGTAATGAAGACTGTGTCTCTCTCCTTTATTCTGATGCTGACATGAGATGGACTGATGTACAATGTAATAATAACCGACCCTTCATATGTGAACGCTATCAGGGTAAGTTACTAGACCTAACACGTATGATCATTTCTGTTTCATCGCTTTCATCATTTTTTTGTTCTCTCTTTCAAATTGCTTAAAGCGTGTTAAAGGAAACTAGCAATTTTAAAGAGTGCAGTTAATCCACTTGTATCGACTTGCAGAAACTTGAGGATGTTACCCCTCCCCCTCCCTAATAAGCGAGTTTTGCCCTTGTGGATAAGTCATCGGACTGTGGATCTAGAGGCACTGGATTTCAATTGTTGCAAAGTTTCCAATTGGAAGATCCCGTTATTATGCTAAAACCCAAAGCTAAATGATGATTTTTTTTTCAAAGTTTGAACCCCTGGTAAGAGCTAAAATTCTATCGATTTTATTTTATATTAACATGTTAAATTACGAGATTTTGAAGTAGAAAAAAAAGTTTATGCAGCTTGGCTTTTCAAAGTTCTGCATTTCACGAACTTTAAGGACTCTTATGTATCCTTTCCCTGCTGCATCATTAACCTCTATTTGCCTGAACATCATTTTCGTTTGNTATGATCGTTTCTGTTTCATCGCTTTCATCATTTTTTTGTTCTCTCTTTCAAATTGCTTAAAGCGTGTTAAAGGAAACTAGCAATTTTAAAGAGTGCAGTTAATCCACTTGTATCGACTTGCAGAAACTTGAGGATGTTACCCCTCCCCCTCCCTAATAAGCGAGTTTTGCCCTTGTGGATAAGTCATCGGACTGTGGATCTAGAGGCACTGGATTTCAATTGTTGCAAAGTTTCCAATTGGAAGATCCCGTTATCATGCTAAAACCCAAAGTTAAATGATGATTTTTTTCAAAGTTTGAACCACTGGTAAGAGCTAAAGTTCTATCGATTTTATTTTATATTAACATGTTAAATTACGAGATTTTGAAGTAGAAAAAAAAGTTTATGCAGCTTGGCTTTTCAAAGTTCTGCATTTCACGAACTTTAAGGACTCTTATGAATCCTTTCCCTGCTGCATCATTAACCTCTATTTGCCTGAACATCATTTTCGTTTGTCACAGTCAACCCAGATAATAAGTGGGTACTTGATAGGATTTATCCCTAGAGCTTCTATTAAAAGCGAGGCTGATAATATCCAAAATTGTTTGGAGGTGGAGGCGAGACTAACGGGATCAAAATGGCGTCCGTCCGTCGTCCGTATACGGCGTCCGCCACAGCCCTTATGGAACAATCACAGTGTTACAACATAGTGGACCACACTGTGTACCACATAGTCAAACACAGTGTGGTACACAGCGTGCTACCACATGTGGGCCACATATGATTTTGGGACATGGGGTAACGCTGTAGTGTATTATGTGGTGCGTACCACACTGTGGTAAACCAAAGCGTTACCACACTGTAGTAAGCACTACATAGTATACCACAGCGTTACCACATGTCCCGAATTCACATGTGACCAACACTGTGGTATTAACCACATAGTCTACCACAAAGTCGTACATATTTAGCATAGTGTGCCACATCGTATGTGGCACACTATGCTAAATATGTACGACTTTGTGGAAGACCACATGATCTGAAACCCTACACTGTGACAATAATGTGATCACAGAGTTTGCACATAGTGAAATACATACCACAATGTGGTAAATATGCGCCAATCTGTGTTAAATATGTACGACTATGTCGTAAACCGCATGATTTGAACCCCACACTGTGATAATTAATACTGTGAACACAAATTTTACACATGTTCAGTACATACAAAACTGTGGTAAATATGTGTCACTCAGCTGTGTGAAATATGACCGATTATGTGGTAAACCAAACCCCACACTGTGACAATACTGTGAGCATAGAGTTTTCACAAAGTTCAGTACATACCACACTGTGGTAAAAACGTGTCACTCTGTGTTGAATATGTACGACTACGTGGTAAACCACATGATTTGAACCCCACACTGTGACAGTACTGTGAACACAGAGTTAACATATAGTTCAATACATATATCACTGTGGTTAATATACGGTACTCTGTGTTTAGTATGTCAGTTGATGTGGATAATATGTTGTAAACCACATGGTCTTGAACTCCACACTGTGAAAACAATGTGAACACATAAAGTCCACACAGTTTACACATAGTTGACTTTGTGAACATAGAGTGGCAACATTGTGATTGTTCCATAAGGGAAAGTTTATATGCAAGATTCGCGTTGTGACAAGTTACTCCGCCACCGTCAATCTTGTTGTGACCAAACGTATTGTGACGTTAACGTTATAGTGCTATTAATCTTCACATGCTAACGTCAAAGGTCATTTGAGGTCATCACACTCCTGTTACAAATAACTTCGCAACCGTGAATACTGTTGCGACCAAACTTGTGTCACGGATGCATTTTGGGGACCTTCGCGATGTGGTGCTATCGAGGGTCACATGCTGAGGTCAAAGGTCATTTGAGGTCATATGTTAACGTTGACGTGTTAGAATTTCTTGTCAAAAATACAGCGCAACAAAACGTGGGTCATGATGGTGCGTAGAAACATTCATATAATCTTTTTTTTCTTTCTTTGTTAAAACACGATGAAAAAATAAAATATTTTTTAATCGATATGTAGATGTTCCTGAAAGTAAGTGGAGTCGCCTTGGTGGCACCCTGTACTATATCTCTCAATCATCGATGACGTCATATTCATTCGCTAGAAGGTTCTGCCAGGCGCAAGGAGGCGATCTTGCCCAGCCGAAAACAGAAGAAATCAATGTAAGGACCCATTGTGATAGTAACAGGTTTTTATAATGGAACGTTTAAATAAAACGTGACTAAAATCTAATCGGGCTTCAATTAAGTAAGCGTGTTACAACATTAAAACAATATAAGAGAAAAACACAATATCCTTTTTTTTTTGTTTTTGAAAACAATCGTAAAATGGTGTAAAGTTTACAGAGCAGCATGATATCTTATTTCAACTAGTTCAACTTTCTATAATGTCATAGACTGTAGACTTATCGATACACTTATCCGTTTATCCCAACATGGCACATTGGAAATAATCCTTGGTCATTTTATTTTTCTGTTTCATCCTCCTAACACTTTCTTTAGATGCATCTCATCAAGCTAGCTGAAGGTAACTCGTATTGGTTTGGACTCGATAATCTAAATCAAGAGGTTTTGTTCCAATGGATTGATGGCACTCCACTCTACAATAATACGTATGTGTTAAACTATTAATACATACATAGACACAAACACGCACCCACACACGCACACACACACACAAACACACGCACACACACATATACCACAATATCTTAAATGTCCTACTCAAAATAAACTGCGATCATATTATGTTGTAGACAGAATGCAAAAGGTATAAACTGTAATGTACCTGTAATAACAGGATTATAAGACAAACGAATTGATATCCATCAAGCTTAGGATGGGTTTCGCACCCCTTACCTCGAAAAACTTGGAAATACATGTACTTTGTTTTAGTTTAAAGTATTTTCATGTGGACGTCATGGAGCCTAACATAAAAGCCCTGAAAGGCAAATTTACATGTATATTGTAATTAATGTACATTTAAACTGCAGCTCGAATCGGACCAACTGTCACACCGCTTTCTAACAAGGGATATGATTATGCCCTTATATTAAAATATTTCTCTTATAAACACTTAAACTTATGCATTGCTTTTTGGCATATTTTACCTAGATTTCCTTATTGGTCGAAAGGTAATGCAACCCTATTTGAGGGAGAACGATGTGTTCATCAGCAGATTGATAATGGATGGAGAAAACTACCGTGTACATCCTACCTCAGGTTCGCATGTGAAAAGGCTCCGAGTGAGTATTGGCGTTATATTTATATCCTAACTATTCTGGAGTGCTCCTTTGTTATAGTCCATGTGTACTTCACCTTCTCCCATTAAATTGTTAATGCAACAAACTAAACAATATATCGACTGATTACATTCTAAAATATAGTATCCGCTGTTTAGAATACATAGTTGGTTTGTACTTTAAACAGATTATCACCAATCGTCATCCATGCTTATACCGTTGTTTCGATGGAAAATGGGAAAATATTTTATCATATGAAATATATAATCTATCTATTAAACATTCCTAGTTATTAACCGTAGGCTTTATATACAGTTGATAGCTCATGGAAAACGTGATTTCATTAATTATCATGAATAATTTCTATTGTGTTTTCCATAAACTTGTATACCATTCAGTTCTAGAAGTGGAGGTTACTTTGTTAAAAAAAATATATGTATCAAAATTGATTTGCATGGAACTACAAGGACCAAACGTTATCATAAGATACGAAATGTAAGGTTGAAGTGTGAGATAAGTCATTGCCTTGGCAACGTCATGTATATTTCCTCTTACTTCTCCTCTAACGAAGTTTCTACGCGGACAATAGCTACTTGAAAAACATAATGATTTTCCATAGGTCCGCGACAGATCCTTCCTGTACGTTTAATGGCAGCAAATCCATCTCCCTACGGAGGAGGTCTGCATGATGCCACATTTCTCTGTCTACTCGGCTCAGGGAATGAAGAGATTCTAACATTCTCCACCAGAAGACTCGTCCGTCTGACCGGGGATATAACTGCCGATAGTTACACAGCTCCAGGATACAGCGATAAATTATCATCTGTATTATTAAGGCAGACTCTGCCAGCTACTATGGAGAGCTTGGGATTTTTCGAATGTTCTTCAGTGACAGCCAGTAGAATGACATCTGTTCCTCTTGGCATTCTTCTTTCTACCCGTACGTATGTTTAATAACACATATGTATTTACGATCATATACAACAAAAACATATCAACTAAATGTAAATGTTTTCAAAGAGGAAATGTTCTGAATACGGAGAAATTTGAAACACTCCTAAAAATACCATAAATGACAATAATAACAATAAAAATCCCTACTTTTACTTTAAAGAACTTTTATTTGGTGACAATGTACAAATAACTGAGGGTGAATGGTAAATGGAGTGAGAGGGAAAGAAAGAACAAAAATATGAACAAAGTGTACTGAATCAGAAAAAATTCAAATGTGAGGAGTTGTAGATTTTTCCTTTCTTATTTGTTTTATTTTAAAGGTCAATTCCAACCCAGTGATGGTCGGTTTACAAAGACAATACATATTGGAGATGATATCACACTCAGTGTGATACGCACGACAGGGATGGTTGGTGAAGATGGTATAAGATGGCGGAAATTCACTGATGTAGACTGGGCTAATTCACTCATTGGAATGAGTTCCAACAGTCTATCACACACAATTCAATCTGCATCTGTCACAGACGGCGGTGTGTATGTGACGTTCATGGATGGAACGTTGGAACAACATCAATTCAGCTTCATAAGACTCATCGTAAAGGGTTCGATTTTTTTTCTTCCTTACACATCTATAATATATAATTACATATGGGTCGCAAGGATGTAAATTCACAAGGAACTTCAAAATAAAATTGAAGTTTTCTTTTCTGTTTTTATTAACTTCATCATATGAGTATTATGATGGTCATTAAAATGGAATGCAAAGAATCAACAAAAAACGAATCGAATTGATCAGATGTATTGTGGTTAAAAAACAGTAAAGAATAAATAACATCGATGAATCTACAGTAATGTAATTTCCGTATAGTTGAATGACAGCTTCTGCAATATAAAACCTAATCAACGAATATTGCATTTCACAGCTTCATGTCCTAATGGTGTGCTACTAAATTTTTACAATGGAATTTTGATTTTCAAACATTATGCATTTTGGTTCCACCTCTTTGCAATTAAGTTATCGTTTGTCAAAAATCATAGATTTGGATATACTTCTTTATGATTACCACTTCATTTTAGGGTCCGATCTTTTTGCGTCACTTCATTTCATTAATCTATACCTGTTTTTGGATATCAGTAGCCTAAATCCATTCCGAAGGATGTGTGTGTGTGTGTGTGTGTGTGGGATGGAAGAGGGAGGGGGGGGGGTTGGAGGTGGTATACCACCAATCCCGGGGAATAACGCATGTGCGGGATTTACATTATACTTGTTCATGTTTCATTGTATTAACAGAGTGCCCTTATGGACGATGGAATCCACCATTATGCGATCGTTTGTGTGATAATTGTTATAATGGAGGCGTATGCCACGAACTCTCAGGATCTTGCATCTGTCCACCTGGCCATGCTGGAAAGAACTGCCTCCAAGGTATAGTCAAGAAATCCCTGAAGTAAAATTTACCACCAGAACCCTTTTTTCTTCCATGTTCAATACATTCTTTGCCTTAACAAGAATCTTAACAATTCGAAACTAATCGTTTTATAAAGGTATTACTAAATGATAATAACAACAACAACAATAAGCAAAAATAAGAAGGAGAATAAGACGAAGAAAAGGAAAAGAGGAAAAAGGAAGAAGATTTATGATTATGATGATGATGATAATGATAAAAATAACGATAATTGATATAATAAATCAATAATGATGGCAACAGCAAAAACATTAATAACGATGATAAACATGATAATAACTAATATTAATAATGAAACATGGATTATTTTAATGCGAAATTAAAAATCGTAAGAAGATGATTTTTTGTTTACCTGTTTTCATTTCATTAATAACTATTAGTATAATTCAATTCTTATTTGTCAATGTTTATAATGAGTCAAAGCAATTTTCCCTCAAAACCAGAAGAAACAATAAGGAACAATAGAATTGATGTTATTACTGATTGTAATAAGTTTGAACATTACATGCTTTTCTCTTCTCATTTTACAAAATAATTCTGAATAATGGAATTGAATTCGATGTTGTGAAATTGTTGAATCAGTTGCGTTTCTGGTGGACCGACAGAATTCAAAAAGTCGATATTTATATTAAAAAAACGGGGAAAGTCGGAAAAGGACCCTTTTGGAACATGTGATTTATATCTAAATCAAACACTCTTGACATTTATATATATTTCATGCAGCATGTGGGATGCATATGTTTGGCTGGGACTGTGAGTTTGAATGTGGACCAGGTCAGCCTCTGGACAAGTGTGCTGGAAGTCAGATCTGTCTACCGGATCCTTATGGATGCAACTGTTTAGCTGGATATACAGGAATCTACTGCAATGAAAGTAAGTGCCAACACGACTTCTATCATGATTAACATTAGGAAGAAACCAGAAACCTTTAAATAATAATGGTATTTTGACCTTCTGTTTTATATGATTTGCACGGTTCGAACCTAAATCCTTACACAGAAGTTGACTATGAAAGAAGGATTACACTTTGAAGATAATTATGATAATACCTCAACATGTGTATATAATATAGGCATACAAATTATCAGGATTTCAGAATGGGTACCTTCGTATTACTTAACGAAAAGATGTTAAGTTCCATGCGAATTGAAATATTCTGGGGAGCAAATTTATTGAACAATATCTCAACAGATCAAACAAGCCTGCATATACCTCGTTTATTTTGTCTTAAAGCATGTGCAGAAGGTATGTTTGGAGCCGATTGTCTTCAGGAATGTCACTGTACTGATGGAGCAGATTGTAATGACTTCACTGGGGAATGTCCTGGAGATTGCTTGCAAGAATGGTCTGGACCAGCATGTCAAGGTATAAACATTTACTTTACTTGAAAATAAGATATGAAGGTTCATATAACAATGATGATTATATTTTCTTGGTAAAAAAAAGACCCGAGATAAGTCCCAAACTTTCATGTTGAGCATTTGTAGCAACGCAATACCTTTTCACTTTTCCGCGATTTCATTCCATCTCAAAAAAACGAAAGGATCTTTGTATTTAATCTATACCACTTTCTGAACGGTAAACCTACAAACAATTTTTGGAATAAAAATGCATGTTGCCTTCATCCTCTTTCTTTTTTAATGTAATGACAAAGAAAATGATTAGAAATATCAAAAAGGTATACATATCAAAGAAGGCCTCTCTCTTAAATATACTGCCCGTGACTTATGTTTTTCAATCATAATATTTAAAATATGTTTATTATAAAATACCTTTCCTCATTTTAGTTCCTTCTGTTTGCCCAAACGGATACTTCGGGTCTAACTGTACACATAACTGCAATTGCATGAATGGCACAACATGCCATAAAGATTCTGGATACTGTGACGAGGTTGAAGGGCGGTGCGACTTGGGTTATGTCACTGAGTCTGTCGAGTTTCCAGCTAACTGTTTGAAATGTAAGATTATTCTTAGTCATATTCTAAATTGAAATACAACAAATTTTTACAAAAGAATGCTCGCATGAAAAGCCCTACCATTTTATTGATATATCAATTTATTACCATCTACATGTTCTGAAAATTATTGGAATACATTGATATGACATCATAAACACCCCTAGGTTACCAACAGCTCTAATTACCCATTGTTAAATTTGCTTGCTATTAATATTTGCTGTATAAAACACCTGTAAAATGCTTATATAACTGTTTATTCTGATAGAATCAAACTTAAAAAAAAATATTATGAGACATCCTTTCTTTCCTCTAAATTTAAATTCTAGTTGTATGGAAGATGGAATTTCTTCGTAAGGCAATTTGATTTCTCTTGTTTAGTTTCAGGATGTTTCAGCTCTTGTTCAAAGACATGTCATTGTTCCGGTGGTGCTGAGGATTGTAGCTTTTTGACTGGTGATTGCTTGTCATCCACGTGTCATCCAAGATGGATGGGGGATCAATGCCAAACAGGTAGCAAGGATTGAAAGAAATACATGTCCCCTGCCAAGTGTCTCAAAAATAATATTAGGGAAATTCGGCACGATTCGATTCTTCCATATTGTAAAGTTTCATTAATATGAAACGTACATTCAATAATGATTCTGAGTTGCTTATATCATTGAGCTGCCTTTAACATTCAAGCAGTGAAGCATGCAAGAAAAGAAAAAATATTTTAAGCTTACCAACACAGTTTAGCCCTCATAATGTAATACAATTAACAGTGAATATGATCGCAAAAGACTTCAAAAATGAAGGAATATAAATCTCAAAAGTTTTGTGCATAACCTATTGAATCTATTAATTTTTAATTTTTTTTTTTAGGTTCATGTCAATGTTAGAAAATCCGAAAGTGCTTAATATCTGTTGGAGTGGATATTGCTCTCAAGTTATTTTTTTTGTAATGCTTGAAATTGTGACGTCCCCGGGTAACTCTTTCTCTCTGCCTGTCTGTTGGGCTGTCATCAACGTTTCATTATGCTGTTGTGTTATTTTACCAAATTGAGATCGTTTCGAGACGAGCTCGGCGAAGACCAATCCAGGAGTGGCGATCTTCTCCTGTTCCTTCACAGCGTCACCAGGGCAAACACTTTCTTCGGATTATGTGAAGGCAGCTATAGGGACGCTTTCAACGGAACTCTGGATAACTAGCAATAGCTCTGTTACATCAGGAGCAACCCTCAATAATTCATTTATCCACGAGTATATGGGGCCAGAAGAAGCCATTTACTGCTTCATCGGGTTGCCTGAGACTACAGAGTTTGCCTTCGTAAGGCTACCTCCAAGAGATTACTTTGGTGAGCAGTCCTCACTGCAGTTTATATCGAAAACGATAACATATAACGGACATAAGACCTTATAAATCAATTATTTAACATTACTTCATCAGTTTTGTGTTTTTTCTCTATGGTTATTAATATCTACTATGCATGTTTGGTTATTAATGTTTTGATTATTTCGCATATCAATTGCCAAGATTATGTCCACCATTTACATGCAATAAATTGCAGGTAGTTTAATGAAAACAAACTTACAAGCTTTCATGGCACAATAATAGTTTCGTTATCGATTTATTCTTTCTCTTATTCTGATGTCAGGAGCGGGAGGGAGGTACCAAAGAATTACAATTAATGAGTTATATACATTTTTACTCACTTTATCTGTGTTGATTGATTTGCCCTTTGCAGTTCTACCAGGTTTTAATGGTAAGCCAGAACTACTTGAATTTGGAGATTCTCACGCAGCCATCAGTTGGAGACAATGGGACTCTAGCATTGATATCGGGGACGGACCTATTGTTGGATACAAGATATACGTGCGATCAGGTAGCAATGTCGTGTTGGCTAAAAATGTACAACCCCCAAGCATGGTGCAAAATACAGGTCGCTCCCAGTCGAAGAGGTCTGCTGAGAGTGCCAAGGAGATGGTCACGTATAAAGACAGTGGACTTAAAGCAGGATTAACGTACTCAGTTCAGATTGCAGCGGTACGAGATGGTATCAACGGTGAAGGAGATCAAGGACCAACATTGACATTTACGACAGGAAGTGGTAGGTTCTATAACTTATTTCCCCCTGTCTTCTGAGCCCTTTCCTCTCATCTTTGTATTTTCTCCCTCCATCAGTCCCTCCCTCTTTTCCCCCTCCCCTTTCTTTTTGAACATTATTCCTATCCCTCTACCTCTCTACACCTCTCTCTGACTCTGAATTTTGTGAGATAGCAGTGATATAAAGCATGTGGAATTTTAAGGCTTGCTTTCGACTTTAGAATGAACCCATTTGAGAATCCTGAAAACCATTGCAAAGGTTTTCGAAAATCAACTCATGGTAATTTAAATACACAATGCGTCATGCAATGTTCACACATTTCTGGCTATGGGATTTGCTCCAGGATGATTTTCAAAAGCCTCTGCGATTCTGTTCGTGATATCTCGTCTACCTTCCATAAAGTATAATAATCATTTTATGATTATTATTATTTATGATTGAATGATTATTACACCATATGGATAGTAGACAAAATGAGTCATTAAACATACTGGTAAACAGACTGCCTTGGAATTAGATAAATTGGCAATAGACCGATTTGAAAGTAATTTTCGGAGATTAGACCGAATGATAAGTACACAAAATGATCGACCATGCGGATAGTAGACGGGCTAGGTGTAGACTATTCGAAAATAGACCAATTCGGAAGTAGACGAACTGAATGTAGACAAAACGGCATTAAACCCTAACCTGATGGGGGTAGCTGTGTAATTCGGTATTTTTCCTAAATATTGTTGAAAGGTGGTAGCAGTTCTATGGCACTTGTAGCTGGGGGAGCCGTGGGCGCCATTCTGCTTATTCTAATAATCATCATTGTACTCATCACCGTGTTCAGACGACGAAGGTTTGTGAACTACTTTATTTTGTTCAATCATCATTAGAAATTAACCACGTACAAGGCTGTCGATCAGGTATACCGTAATCCACCAATAGTACTACCATTCTTCCGTTGCCACTATAAACTTAATGATGTAAAGTGTTAAAGAACAGACAGAATAAGAGCATCGAAAATTCTAGCAACACCTAGTAGTTCTCTATTCCTCCCTTTAACGAATCCTCTCCCTTTGCAGCCAGCATCAAATTCTGTAGAAATTTGCAGGAATTATGAATATGACATGGATGTCTTATCTGTGACGTTAGCAGTGTCCTAGTTATGCAAGGAAACCTGTTTACTTTCTATACTTCACTGTCGGACACTATTGAGTGAGTGACTGACTTATTTCTTTCTTTGGTAATGACATACATTAAATGAATTGTAAAGAGTACATGAGCATTTGTCTACATCAATATCCCACTTCTTGTAATGGCCAAAATTAAACTGATTGAATCTTGAATCTTGAAACGTACGACTATTTGTTTGATTAAACGACCGCGATCGCTAAATTCGATTCGACAACAGTTAATGGTCGTTATTTTCCCACAAAAAGACATTTTCAAGTCCTTTTGTTTTGAGGGAAGTTCTAAATAAGTATCATTTTTAAATGCAGTTTGAATTTAACCTTTTCATTTGGGGGGCCAGCAAATGGGACACAGTACGTTTAAAGTTCTTTTAAGAGTCTGATATTTACCAGCTTTCTTCTGATCACTTATCGTTCGCTATTCGTAGTTTGTATTGAAACATTGTTTCCATATTCTTTTCATAGAAATGACAGTAGTCCCTCTCAAAAAGAAAACACCGAGGATCAATTTCAGGCATCAGCTGATTTTCAAGACACGTCCTTAGAAGGTAGGCCAATGTTTTGATTGGGGGGGGGGGGGGGGGGGGGGGGG
>BEXV01000094.1:5275-25562 GCA_003118195.1 Hemicentrotus pulcherrimus
ACATTATAAAGGTGATTTGATTTTTGTTCTGTCACTTTACAGTTACTATGCCAAGCTCAAGAAACAGGAGATGGAGAGGGAGGCAGAGCTGGCGGAAAAGTACAGAGATAGGGTAAGTGTAATATCATAAAAAGAAATGACATGGTTATAAAGCTTGTCATTCTAACCGATGTCTTCTTCTTTTTGTTTTGAGTTCCATTCATCATTATTTTAACAATCTTATAAACAGTCAGTCTCAGAGTTGAGTCCTTTTTACTTCTTTATGTTTGCTCACATTTTGTTTAAATTGATTGGTCAGAACTGCAGACATGGAATTAGTAACTGAACGCTGGGCAGTATAGTGAAAAGTATTGACTGGGTATTATTATAGATTGACTTGTGTACATCACAATGATGCAATAAATGTTCATTAAGTTAACAATGGATATGCCCTGTGAGACACACATTTTAAATTTTCCTACAAATTCATACATTTTGACAGGCATATTTTTAAAAATAATATCCCTTTAGAGGATCAACATGTGCGATGCATGAAAATCAAAGAGTGACTGCTCATATTTCGGGTCACGGGTGAATAGCTCCTCTGTGATCTCAAGACTGTTACTGTTTCAAGATCACCTTGGGGAGAAGCAGTCTTTTTCTTCTTCTTCTTCTGTTTCGGCTATTGGCTATTTGTATGCTAGATATGAAGAGATAAACTTTTGTGCTTCTAGATCCCAGATAGATCCCAGATGATCTAAAGTGTTAGTCCTATCTCAGAGACCATGGTAGACAGCTAATCTGAGTGTGCAGTATCCTCACTGGTTATATATTGAGCTTCAAATTAATATTGATGTTTTCCTTGGGGGAAAAAAACTCTTCTTGCTCTGAAGGTATTCTATCCAGTGGTATTCTACTATAAGGCCTATGAAAAAAATTTGTTGTATTGCCCTTTAGGTGCCAAAACATGGGTCGGTTGGTCTGAATTTTGTTTTACTTTTCTTTCCCACCCTCTTTTGGCTGATATTTTTCAGCTTTTAATGCTTTAATACATGTCTTTCAGCGTCATCATTCCATTCATATCTTTTTAACCCCATTATAATCCATGGTTTGCAATGTTGTGTTGATCGAGATGTTTACGCTAGAAGGATTTTGAAACTAGGGCAGAAGATGAGCGAGAATTTTGGAATGATTTGATTTTATGCATTTATATCCCATTTAAACAAACAAAATACATTTTGTTTTTATTCATTAATAAAATTAAAAAATCTAAAAAAAACTGTTTAAAAAAAATCAAAAAAAAAAATTTTTTTATATAAAAAAAACTTTTTGAAAATGCGGACCATAGATTTTCAGACTTTTGGGTCGGTCGCAAAGGGCAATACAACAAGTTTTTATTTTAGGTCTAATTCATATATGCTTGATTTGCTGCCCATTGTATTGAAAGGGTAAAGCTGCCACCTTTGAATGTTAATTGAGTTCAAGTGTTGATAATTTTGTCTATCCTATTATTTGTAGGCCAACGAAAGAAGAGAAGGTAAAACAGACTATGATGAGACTGAAATCGTCAGCACAACAGCAAATTACAAGGCTGTAGCTCCTAATGCACCAGCGTAAGTATCCCTATTGCTACTTACATCAGATTGCCCATTCCTAGATTGTTCACTTTTTTTGTAAAAACAAACAAAAACATTGAAACATAGTGGATTATCCTTGCCATACTTGACCTGTTATATTAGATGATAAATGATGAGAACATTGGACTAATTATACTTCAGATGCCACTTTTACACAAAACCAGAAGTACCAATTTTCCATGGCATTAACATTGTGAATGACATGTATATATTTGTTGTCTAAGTTTTACGAGCAAGAATTAAAGTGCAGCTTTACAGTAGTTACTTCAATTAGACATCCAAAAACATGGGTGCATCTTTGAATAACACTAATTTCTTTTCATATTTTCTGATTAAGTTTGGGTTACTGTATGTGTATTTGAATAACTAAGATTAAAACTTGACAGATTAGAAACTGAAAATTCTTGTATGGAAACACACACCATGCCAACAGAAATAAACATTGCTGCATTCCAGAATGAAGGGAAGTTAAATCTACAAAAAATATGGCGGGTAACAAAAGTTAATTTAAACCGATTTGATTCCTATGATTTTAATTTGTAGAGATTCTGCAGCATCTAACAGACGCAAGCAGCTTATTGACGAGAGTAAATATCTTGGTGGTGACATGGAGCATACTCATTTGGTGAAAGGTCTGGATTATGCCCTGCTACATAAGGTAAGCAACAACAACAACAACAACAACAAGACAGAACCCCCAAAAGGGGGGAGGGACACTGTTCATGTCTTTAAATAAACGTTGAATACAAACATCTATCTCTACTTTTTTCATTTTGCATATGTGACAAGGACATTTACTTTTGTTTTATAACATTTGTCTGGAGAATATGACCCTGATAAGATACCTATTTGTTGCCCCTTTGAAAAAGTAAATCAACCCTTATTCCTTTTATGAAATCATTTCCTGTTGCTTGTTTGTATAGGTTCGAGCTGAAATCAACACCAAGGAGAGAGAAGTAGAAGATGTCCTGGAGAGTACTTACCAGAGTAAGCCTAAAGAAGTGTAAGTACTTCTTGACACCTGTCCGTGTAATCTTGGGTATAAACATAAACATCTTGGTTTTCCGGTATATCAATTATGTAGATAATATAAGCAAAATATGATTCTGTTCAAAATACATCTCTTGACACGTAGTAAGTTTATCTCCTAAATTGATGTTTATATCAACACCTCATCATACTTATTCAAATGTCCTCTTCTTTGTATTTTCTAGCTTTTGCCATACAATTTAAATGAAATATACACTTCTTAGTTCCAGTTTTAAAAAAATTCTACCATTTATTTTGTTACCCTTTATGTCCTTCAAAAGGTGATAATGCAAGTACTTTATTTGTTTGCATCAAATCGTGACAATGTATTTTAAAACGTGTTAAAGAAGTGTCATTGTATTTGACATGTAAACATACATGCATGTAAAAATATCATGTTTTTAAGTCAGATGCTCAGTGACATCATCAATTTATTATGGCACTGTACTATTTCTAACCTGAGATATGTTAGGCTATATTAGTTTAGAAGATTAAGTAATTTTCTTGTTTATTTTTCAGTGATGCTGAAGAAAATATCCAGTTCAAAGGCAGGCTGGGTAAGTAAAGTCAGCAGATTATTAACCATAAATACATTACTTTTATATGATTGTTGTCTCATTGTGTTCAGCTTAAAGCTTAAAAGTCTTTCCTGTATGAAGGTAAAGTGAAATCCTGTCATGGATAGTTTTTTAAAGGCTAAATCCACACCAAAAATAATATGCTTTAGGAGAAAATTTGAAATTTACATTACCAATATAAAGATAACAATTAGTGTTTAATGAGGCAATGACATCACAGACTCATAAGTGAGTTACCAATTTGTCTTGTGATTTTCAAAGTTGAACATGTGATTAGAAATTCATAACCTACTTATTAGTTTTCTGATTTAGCTCAAACTTTTTTTGATTCTATTGCAAGTAAATTATTTTTTGGAGTGGAATTGCCCTTTAATCAAGCAATATTTGATATAGCATTCATTAATGTTTTGTTGTTTTTGTTAGTGGTGTGGTATTAGCTCAATCACCTACTCTTTGATATTTTTACAGCACGAAACATCTACCGCAATGTCTTCAAGATGCACCAGCCCCAGCGTAATGAGTCCTTCCTCCCAGGCCGCATGGCTTACCAGGTAGATCTAGATGATGATTTTGTTGAGACGGATATCCCTACCACAATAATGAGAAGCAAGGCCGACTGCCCAACTGTAGAAGTAAGTTGACGTTTTGTCAATCACACAATCACAAAAATCACACAAAGCTTTGAGGAATATGGGAATATGAGCAGAAAATTATGAGGTTTTGAGACTTGACCATAAATAAAAACGGAATCTCAAAATTGGAACAATTGGTCCAAATAGATAATTTACCAAATACACACTTTATATCAATTAGTAGGCAGTTTCCTGGTAAAATTTGTATCATCACGTATTAGTCAAAACATATTCTTTCACATGATTGGTAATAAGAGCTTCCATTTCATTTTTTTGAAGGGGGGGGGGGAAGCGTTTCCAAAACTGGCCTTTACCTTTAATATTATTTTTAGGCATGATTATCCAGACAAAAAAAACTTGGACTTTCCATTTTTTTGGTAATATCTGATATATTAGATAGCCTTGATTACCCTTTGTTTTATAAAATAAAGGATAATTGTGGTCTCATGCCTTTGTTTTCTCAAGCTGCCCCGTCTTTCCTGTAAAATGCACTCTTGTAATACAACGCAAGCAATGGGTACGCGCTGGTGCGTGCCAGGTTGCTTGGATACCAGGTGTTCAATATAACATGGGCAAATGACCAGGAGTGAAATATGCTAATTACAATGCTTGCAATTGATATCACATGATGAGCTGTGAACCAATTCCATATTTGTATGATATGTAAGAGCTATCTAATATACTATTCATATTAGTGAACATTGAAATATTTTAATAGCTTTAGTCTGTAACATAAGCTTTACTGCATAACACACGCTCTTTTACTTTTTACCACAGTCACAAGCAACTCTGACTACCAATGACATTGTAATCAACAAGCTGACCCAGATTCTGTCCTACCTGCGACAAGGTCAAAGGGGAAAGAAACTCAAGAAGAAAGAAAAGGGTAAGTTTCTATTTTTCTTGAAGGAAATTCATGTTAGTTTTGATTGTAATTTGTATGAGATGTCCATACAACCATACAAGAAGTGAATCTGAATAAAGTAGCTGGTTCTCTTTTGTTTGTGTTGGAGCAGTTTCTTTAAAATCACTTGCCATCCTAGGGAATATAATTATTAATTCTAATCAACCAATGATAAGGTTTGGATTTGTGAAGAATGTGCTTCTTAATGTAGAGAGTATTATTATGTGAATACTCTAGATGGAGGTGTGTCAGTGACAGTGACAGTGACAGAAAGGAACTGTCAGTAATTTTGCCTCCCTGTTTAAATAATTTAGGTTGTTACTTCTGTAAATTCTCTTTTGATCATAGCTTGGATTCATATGGAAACTGTTAAAATCAAACATATCTTCATATTTGAGAAATCACAAGATATGTTCATGTTGCATATAAAGCAATACATTTTACAGAATAATTATGAATGTAATTTGATCAGTCATGTCACTTTAATACTTAATCCTTTTCACTTTTGATATATATTTTGAAATACAAAATTCTTGCCATGATTATGATTGTGTGGATATTACTTTTGAATGATTACTGTAAATTTTATATGTTTTTCAGGCAAATTGAAAGATGACAAGATGGATAAGTCACATGTTGGAGATGACAAGTAAGGAAGCCAGTAAATTAATATTACTTTAAAACAAGATAAGCATTGATTGAAACACATATATAGTGAAACCTGTCTATAAAGACCACCCAAGAGAAATAAGAAAAGTGGTCTTTATAGGCAGGTGGTCTTTAAGTACAGGTTCCTTTGGTTCATGTTTCAATGAGAAACCATTTTCAAGGGAAACAAATAATGTGGTCTTTGTATACAGGTGGTCACTAAAACAGGTTTGACTGTACCTCCTATAATCAGTAGAGAGAAACTTCTGTTAACAATTGCTCACGATCAAACTTCCTCGCAATTGTGTGACATTATTATACATTATCACAGCTTGTCCTCTCATAATAGATGTTTGAAAACTTGGCATGCCCAAGGCTTTGCTGAATAGATTTTTAGAGCTTCAAGATTGCTTGAGCTTAGTTTCAATGGTCAGTCAATAGTGGAAGGGTATGAACCGATGCAAAACCAATGGATTTTAAAACTAGATCTTTAAATCACATTTTGGTCCAGAAAAATGTTAATAGTGATAGATTAACTTTTGTAAATAATTATTTGATTATCCTTTCATTGCACAGCTACATGAATGAAATATTAGACCTAAATTTGTGTTTGCTCCCTTTTCCCTGGCACACAGAGATATATGCATTTCCAGTGATAAACTGTGTTATCATCAATCATTCATTGTTCCTTGACAGTATATTTGGTGATCTTGTGAACTACCATCCATCCTACAACAAACCCAAGGAACAGCCAAAACCCCGGGATAAGGATAGAGAGAGGGAGAGGGAGAGGGATAGAGATAGGGGTCGGGATCGAGACCGACCCAGCCGGGATTATGAGAGACCCCGGGACAGCGAGAGGGACCGGGACCGAGACCGAGATAGGAACAGGGATAGAGACAGGGATAGGCAGAGGACCGACAGGGGACGGGACTACAGGGACAGCGAACGGGACCGGGATCGGAAGCCCAGGTCCAGTTACTTTGAGAAACCCAAGGATGCTGATGAGGTAAGTTTATTGTAGAATCCCACAACTTAAAACTCAATTAATTAATTTTCTATATTTCTGTACCTTACCACATGTAATGTTAATTTACATCATTTATTGTTCTGCATGCCTACACTTTCTTTCCTCCCTGTACATATACAGTGTACATATCTACCCCTCCTCCTTTGTATCTTTGCATTTGTTCCCATTACTACTCATTTCTCTTCTGTTAATTTTCTTTATACACAAACCATCTTTGTGTCTTTCTTTACCTGAATGTCCTACACTGGCCACATAATCATATCAAATGACATATTCTGTGTACAATGTATTTTACCAAATTTATGCAAATGTTTAAACTGGAAAAATGGTTTTAACCCCCCCCCCCAAAAAAAAAACTTAGTCTTGTTTTTCGTAAAATAATCATAGCCATAATTTTCTTGAGATTCCAGTTGTACACTCACCTTACTCTCTATATGCTATTACAGGACTTTGACAAGCCTCCTTCTGCCGATAAACTTCTGCAGAGCATCAGTGAAAAGTTTGGAAAGGTAAGGTTGATAGATTGGCTCTTACAATAACAATTTTATTTTCAATTAAACTTGCATTACTAATGGTTTTAAAGGATTCCACTCTCAATATTAGTCTCCTAAGAGAAACAAGTCTTCTATAAATACTATGTTTAATGTAGTAAATGACATGGGCTATACCTGATTACAGTCAAAGTGGTACATTATTTTATTGCAAAATTACTTTAACGTTACTTTTTTATGTATCCACAACCCAACAAAGAAACAAGACTTTAACAGTTTGAATACTTTCAACATGTTTCACAAGGTTCTATTCTCAATTTGTATTCATAATTTCATGTATTGTTTCCTTTTCAATTTATATCTACAGCCTCCACCTGAAAAAGAGGATGAATCTCGCTTCAGAGCAGGCTGGGAAAATGAAGACAAATATCCTTTTGTAAACATGGCTTCAAATCATTGTATTGTTAATGATTGTATCAATCTACTTGCTCAATGGACTTTCAAACTTTATGATATGTGTCACCACAGGAACTGTGAAAAGGGGTTTTACCTGTCTTATGTTTTAGAATAATCTTAAAAGATTAAGTTGCATTTTTAAAGAATACATATAGTTTTTCCTCCTCTTTGTTATTTTTTAGAGGGATTTCATGTAACCTTTACGTGCATTCATTCTCTTTCCCCTTTTTTAAAGAATACATATAGTTTTTCCTCCTCTTTGTTATTTTTGAGAGGGATTTTCATGTAACCTTTACATGCATTCATTCTCTTTCCCCTTTTTCCCCTTTTTTTCTTCTTGGGGTTGGGGTGTCATTCTTGTGTGCAGTATTAAGGAATTGCAATTGTAAATGTTATTTAACCTCAATAAATGTAGTATTTATAAGTTGTATACTACTGACTTACAATGAAGAGGCACAATCAACATGAGTAGTATGCTTGTTAGTACTTGTAATTTGTAGATGCTTCTCTTTTCCTTAACCATAGTACCTACAGCTCAGCAGGCACGTGACAGAGGGTAAGTCAATTTGAATATTTGTTTCTCCTGACTCTTTTTTTTTTCCTCTTCAATATAAGGCTCCACACTAACTTTCATCACATGGGGTCTAGACTGCAATTTGAAGGATCTGTGTGCATGGGGTCCTCAGATTAATTTGAAAATTATAGACGTCAGGAGTGAACATTTTTTGGCCCTTGTTCAACGGACCTCTGTAAGTGTCGAGCCCTCTTTGATCATGTATTAATGAAAGGAGGGGGTGGGAAAATTTTGAAATGGCCTTGAAAAGCTTCAGGATTGCAACATTTCTAGCATGTGTGAATTCTCAAATGGCGTGATGGACATGTGTGCTATGTATTAGCCACAACTATTAGTATTTATTAATATTATCTTTAAATTAATATTAATATCATCATCTCCTTCATCTTCATTATCAACATCATCATCATCATCATCATCATCATCATCATCATCATCATCATCATCATCATCATCATCATCATCTCATCATCATTTAAACTCTTTACAATTTATATTTTCTTTTCTCTATTAGCATTGCGTTGACTGGAGAGGGAGACAAACAGAAAAACAAACAGGGCAAGAAGGGAGCTAATTTTGATAGCTACTTTGAGTGTTATCCAGGGTAAGTCTTAGATCTACTTTCCGCTTCATTAATGTTTTACTTTCTTAAAGGCATCGTTTAACAATGTAAAATCTAAGATGCATAGCCCTACATGTTATCAATGTCTGTGATATGGTGTGATATTGAAGCCCTAAACAAATTGCGCTTCAAAATGATCATGAAGTGCCTCAAAAAAAGTTTAAATCTTTGAGTGACCGGTTTTACCATATTTATTTTCCCCAATAGACTGTTGTGGTATGAAAACTGTTATGAAAAACACAAAAATTAGATTTTGATTTTCAATCATAAATATCTTGATAAACAGACAGGCGATCGGCGTGTAAAAGTCATGGGATTCCTGAATGACCTAAAGGTTTATAGTTATGATTGAGCTAAATCAAGGATTTTGTTCAAGGATCTGAGACAAAGTTACCGGATTACTTTAATGATGATATACATGTTCATAAAATGAACGAGAGAAAGGTAGACTGACAAATTTCATGCAAACTGGGTTTAAATCAACTTTGAATGTTCACAATTTCATAATGATGCTATGGTTTATTCAAAATGCAAACATATTATTGGGATAGAATGCTGCAAATGCTGGGGGGGGGGGCACAGGAAAGGAAGTTTCTCGTAATATTTGTTCTTGATCTCCTTCGGCATGACATAATATTTAATTTGGTTCTGACTGCAGCATAAGCTGGATGTTATATATCATTGGAAAGCTCGGAACCACAGAGTTCCAGGAAATTCACTTTTACACACCACCACAAAAAGTCATTTACAGTGATTTATTGGTGGCTTCAAGCTGACAGGTCACATGTGATTTCCAGCTCTCAGTTTCATCTTGTTTTGTTTTAATTTCCCTACTCAACTTCTGATGGTGTAATGCCATTGGCAGCAAATATTATACCTGCCAAACCTTACGAATGTGCTGCGATTTGAGAGTTCATGTATTGTGTGCTTTGAATGACTGTATGATCGAGCAGCGAATTTGTATTAGCTTTTTGGTACAGATTTACCACGTATTGCCAGTTACACTGCCGCTGCAAGTGAGATTTCTTTTTTTCAAAGGCATATCATGATAAAAATTCATAATTCTTATTTTCAAATGTAGGCAGGTATGGAATATTGGTATTCTACTATGTAGTCGGACGAAACATTCCACTGTGTTTTGTTCTGAAGTGAAAACATTAAAACACATTGTGAAGATTCCATAGAATTGAAGCTAATATCTAAACAAATCTAAACAAATCTAATAATGAAAGAAAGATTTAAGGTCCTTGATTTGACACTGAAAGTTCATTTAGGATAATGGTTTGTAATCCTATCAGTACAAATGGAGTGAATTTCTCTTCTCAACTAACCATTGTATTGTCTTCATCATTATTGTTTTATCATATTCTATCTTTTGTTACGTGTAATCCCAGTGCCATGGAAACAGCTGATGCTCTAGATGATTCTGATGATGATGTAGACTACTCAAAGATGGACCAGGTAAGACATTTGTGGTCAATGGTTACCTTCTATCTTCAGCTATCAATCATTTTCCTCCATGATGCATTGAGAAGAGATGTTGTGTTTCAGATCATTTTATAACCCTTACATGCTGACAGATGATTTATGCTACTTTATGCAATACAAAAATTACCCTAACAAATTCGGTCACAGTAAGTATTATCTGGAAAGGAAATGTTGTGATTCACAATTTACTGAATATGATATATAGATCACTTTTTGAAAGATTAAAGGCCCAAATAATAAATGTCTTTGTACAGTGTGAGATGTAGGATTTTTTAGGGGGACACTTTCAAAATAAATCTGACAACTGAATTGTTTAAAATCACATTTAATGACTTTAGAAAAAATAAAGTTTGCATGGTCGAGTCTTATAATGGGCGAACGGGGATGTGCCAGTTTTTCTCATCAATATGCTTGTTGTTTTTTATGTATCTGGTTGATTATATGTGTAAATAGAACTTTAAGAGAAGGTTGAGTTCTGGGTAGAGGTAAAAAATAATTTGTGAGCGTTATCATTGTTCTAATGCAGGTGTGGAGGAACATCAGATAAAAAAATGTTCCCAGAAAAAGCATTGCTCTTCATAAGCCTTAATATTCCAATATGGCATGTAACAGCACGAAAATCAGAACAATTTTTGATGCCACATGTTTGTGTAGTCCCATATACATATTTCTGTGTACAGTGCTTGTAAATTTACCAAGACTGGGCCAAATTTCTTATCATTTTGACGTTTCCAGAACCTTGCAGTACACACCGATACTTATATGCTAGGTGATCAACCTTTTTTGATCGATTCCACATCATTTCTTTCACAATCTAATCGCATGACCAGAACTCAACTTTATCTTTAACCTCTGATATTTTTCTTCTCTTCTAAATCAGGGTAACAAGAAAGGTCCAGTAGGAAGATGGGACTTTGATACCGCTGAGGAATACAGTGACTACATGAACACAAAAGAAGCTCTACCCAAGTAAGTCATCTTTTCAATATTAAAAAGAACCATCTGATGGTACAACCCTCTCTGTTGAAGGGTATGGAATTGATATAACCCCTCCAACATAATTTGTATAATGAAAACAAAAATAATTCATGCTGTTTTATTGTAAAATTCGTTCCTATTGTATGACAGTGATGGTCAGATACTATTGGGAGTAATACAAGGAGATTTGCATTTTGGTAATCAACTGGGAAAGTCATGGCTAGGATTCTTATCGAACAGAGAAGTCATTGATGAATTGCACCTTACCTAAGAACATGCCAGATATCAGTGCCCCAAAATGAGGAAGTTATGAGATGCTCACCTGTTGCAGATGAAATATTAGACATTACATTAATATATTTATCACCTCTTCCCTTTACGTTCCCTTTATACTAACCTCTATTCCTCTTTCTCATATTCTCTCTGTCTCTCTCTCTCTCTCTAATGACAGAGCTGCTTTCCAGTTTGGAATCAAGACCTCAGAGGGTAGGAAGACGAGGAGGACTCACCCAGAGAAGAATGAGAAGGCTGCACTGGATAGAGAATGGCAGAAAATTAGTCAGGTGAGATGATGATGATGGTGATTATGATGATGATAATAATAATAATATAATAATAATAGCCTAATAGTCCACTCCAAATTTTTTTAAATCGAAACGGAAATTCTTTTTGCCCAATTGATCGTGATGCTGATGGTGTTGGTGATGATAATGGTGATGATGATGATGGTGGTGGTTGTTCTGTGATAGAGATGATGATGGCAAATAAAAGCGTTGATAATGATGATGGTGATGATGATGATGGTGGTGGTTGTTCTGTGATAGAGATGATGATGGCAAATAAAAGCGTTGATAATGAATAGCATGATGTTGATAACAATCCATAGTAATATATGCTGATAGTAATGAAGATCATATTTCGAATTTTGTAAAGGTGTAAATTAGGTTAGTGTTTATGGTAAATGTAGAAATGCTTTGCTAGGGTTTTTCACAAAGGTGTGTTTGATGAAGGGCAGTAAATAATAAATAGAACAAGTAGAAAACATTGCATTTTCCTAAAGCACAAACAAGGAACTGTGCATTGATTGTTAATGTCAGAATGAATACCAAAACCATCGACATAATGTTCTAGTTCGATTGGTATTCCAAATGCTAGCTATTTGAATGTTTGCATGTCTGTTCTCTTGATGTTATTCTTATTTTGGTTCATTATCCTTAAAAAAAAATAATATCTAGATCATTGCAAAGAGAAAGGAGACTGGAGAGGGAAGAAGGTAAGAACAATTGATTCAAATGCATGATGTTAACTCATATACTATAGCACAGAGTTAACGCCCTTCTGGCTCTCTACAGACATGATTCTCAAAGACTCTGGAAGAGAACTGTCACTTAAAGCCCCACTGTCCTACTTGTAGCTACTTGCTCCCTCTATATAGAAAACTTCCCCAATCAGTGCCTTTGGTCCCCCATGATCCTCTTTTTCTTATGTTAGTTGAGAGCTGAGTTAATGAGATAGCCAACTGTTGGTGACCTCGCTGTGTGGTCTAATCCCTTGTGGCCTAGTAGTGTTGACAGTCTTTAAGTTTTGAGTTGCTCAACCTTTGAAAAGGAGTATTTAACCATCAATAATTGAAAATGTATCAATTCTTTATGTTTAGTTTTGTGTATTTGTAGTATTTATAAGATTAAAAAGAAATTATTTTGGTTAACAAGGTGATACTGGATGTCTTGGTTAATGTTGGAGCACTGGCTTAGTTGTCTTACACTTCTCATTTGCCGAATCAATGTTTATTCAATGCTCACACTCATTATTGCCAAATTACATATATGGAAAGCAATAAATCACTTGAATTCTTGGTCATCTCACTACCCTCAACTCTTGAACTGACTTTTGTGTGGTTTGTCTCCCTCTATGTTTCACCGTACAGGCCTGTGGATTCAAAGAGGCCCAAGTACTGATGCACTATAGGCCCACTTGGAACGACTGTGTATTCTGTGTTGGAGATATGTCGTCACAATGCTATCGTTATCAGACTATTTAGAGATCATCACTACTTTTGCTCTCAACTGCATCCTCTTGGGAAAAGAACAGAGATGTCATCTTAGTGTAATCTTAAATGTGAACACAGGGAAGGAGGGCTGAAATTTATTCACCTACCAAATCATCTGATCAAAACATGTTCCATGCAAAGATATATCCACTT
Source organism: Hemicentrotus pulcherrimus (assembly GCA_003118195.1). Lineage (NCBI taxonomy): Eukaryota > Metazoa > Echinodermata > Echinoidea > Camarodonta > Strongylocentrotidae > Hemicentrotus > Hemicentrotus pulcherrimus. The sequence continues at coordinate 18,525 of BEXV01000094.1, forward strand.
TTCTTCTTTGTCCTGTTTTTTTTTTATACACATTCAATCATAAATATTAGTGTTAAAATGCATTTATTTGATTACTCTTGTTCAATTCTGATCCACGTTGGATAGTGTGGGTGCAGACATTTATGGAGCACCACCAGGGGGCGCCAATCTTACCCGGCAGATGAAATGCAAGTTGACAAGGTCATTAATCAGGAGAAGGGTGTAGGAGAGGATCATAGCATCTTTTCACATTCCCTTTCCCTTTCGCCCTCCATTATTCTTTTTCAAATTTGTCCTCTTTTTTTTTTCTCTCACTATAGTAATGAAAGGGAAAGGCAGGCAATGTATTTGTTTTAATGTTTTCCAGAGCTTACACTAAGGGTTGATGTATTGTGTTGATTTTATAGCAACATGTATGTGTACATATTTAATCTGCAGTAGATTTATAGTATGGTATACTGCCATATCAATGTGTTCTTCAAAGTGACACAAATCAATTTTTCACAAATTGAATTCAAATTCACAGTATCAGATGATAGGTTATCTGATCAAGTCTTGGAATATGTGTACAGGGTGGCCCCAAAAGAATGGCTTAATGAAACACCTGAGATCTGCAACTTCATCGAAACCATTGACGCAATGTATTTGGTTTTCATTATATTCGGTAGACAATTCTTTTTTAAGTAAAATGACACCAATATCATCAATTAATGATAATATGTTATGATTCTATGGCTATTTTTGTGAGGCAATGTTGTTTTCAAACTTTGCTACTTTTGCAACCATAGTCGTGCTTGAAGCAGCGAGAAATGAGCATGTGATGGCTTACCATATATCAGCTGTGTTGACGAGAACAGCTGGCCACCCTGTATTGCCAATATCTTGTTACGTAATCAAAATTTCATGTTTAAAGAACAGAAGCTATTGAGACTTCAGATATTCTGTATATATGCAGTTCATGATTTAGTAATAAAAGACTAACCAGTGGCTGTTTTTACATTTGTGTGATTTTGATCAGGATATTTGTGTACTTTGGGAATGAGGCGGATGATAAATTTATCATTTATGGTCTATGTATTGATAAAGTATTAAAAAAATGTTAGCACATAGAAATGTTCAGATTGGATATTTGCATTCTTGCATCAATGTGTCTTCTTGATGTCTCCCAATTTTCTGTGGTGTTGGGATTAAATCTCAAATACATATATAACCATCCACTATTGTGTTGATTCAGTGTTGGTTCTCAAGTGTTTACTTGACTCAGCCACTTGTCTCTCTTGTTGAGAATCATGGAGGGGGAATCCCCCATCAACGTTACACAGTTGATCATGATGCCTACTATCAAGCCCAATCCCATTAAGGTACACCGCAAAACATTGGAAACACATTTCAATTTTGTATGTTTGTATGTGATTGTGAATAAAGTTAAATACTTTAGTCTCCATAAACTCAGTAGTTCTAAAATTCCTTAGAGATTCTGTAGGGCAGGATTTTGTTGTAAAGATATTATTTCAACATTTTTTTGAGTCGCAATGAAATACACGTATACATTTAAAGACTGTTAACAGATGTTACATGGTGTCACGATTGTAGGTTGCACTTAGTCTTTATGTAGATGTCAGTTTTTAAAGATATTTTCCTAATCACCAATTTTGTATTACCTTATATCTGCGAGAAATGTGGAAAAGTTTGTTGTATAATACAATATTCATATAGTAAATGTCAAGTGCAAATGTCCTGTCCATCCTGTAGTTCATTTATTAGTTCTTGATTCGTAAAGTGTGAAGGTGTGCCTCTCTATGTTGTATATAAATTGTAAATTAGAATGATTAAAGATAAAGTTGAGTTCTNAAGGAACATGTTAAATCTGATGTTCTTCCACCCTTACATAATAACAATGATAACGCTCACAAATTATTTTTTACCTCTTCCCAGAACTCGACCTTCTCTTTAAACACAAAAGACATTATATTTGGCAAGTTCATGGGGTTTGGGTCTTAGTTGACACTTCGGTTGCTTCTTTTGCCTCTCTGCACGGCCGCTCGTTTGCCACTCATGCAGTTTTGAACAAAACACTAGGCATTCAAAGATGGAAGGATTGCTTTATGCAACACAATGGCTTTGGAGAATTAACCATTTCATGTCTTAATTAGCTCCATGTCAACCCTTTTAAAGGTACTATGTCCCATTTGCAGGCCAAACAAATGAAAAGGTTAAATTCCAACTGCATTTAAAAAAACAAAACTAACTTAGAACTTCCCTAAAAAAAGAGGGGCTTGAAAATGTCTTAAAGTGGGAAAATTATAACTACCGGTAACAGTTCTCAAATTGACTTAAGAACTAAAGAGCCAGTAAGTAATAGTCTGATTTTTAGACCATTGTACCGAATGGTCGTACGTTTTGTGCTGCGCAAAGATTAAATCAGTTTAATTTTGGCCATTACAAGAAGTGGATTATTGATGTAGACACATGCTCATTTTATGTATGTTATTACCAAAGAAGAAAAAACGGTCAGTCACTCAATAGTGTCTGACAGTTAATTCTAGCAAGTAAAAAGGTTTCCTTGCATAATTTGAATATTGGGATACTGCTGACTTTTAAACTTTCACAGATAGGACATACGTGACATATTCATAATTTCTGCAAAGTTCTACAGAATTTGATGTTGGCTGCAAAAGGGACATAGTATCTTTAACACCAGTATAGATTGATATTACACTGAAAGCTTGTTTGTTTGTGAAGCCTTAGGGATGTATATCCCATGATAAAAAACAAAGTTGTACAGAGATATTATTTTGTGTGGCATATAAATAGTTAAGAGCATCTCTCAAGCCCAAGTGATAGTGAGTAAAAATTGTCCATTCATTTTTATTTAGGAATAAATGTGACACAACATAAGAGCATTGCATATTGTTATTTGTATAATAGTTTGAACTGGAACTCTCCCAGTAGCTCTAAATCAAGTTCCAACATGCTGACATTTCAGGAAATTTATATGAAGAGTTGTGTTTTGCTCTTACTGAGGTTATCAAACGTTCAAGCAAATCTATTTTTGAGCAGTATGACCACTTGACCAATCCTGAATGATGTGTGTAAAATGAACATGAACTTAGGAATGGGGTGTCAGAGAGTGTAATACATATACCGTATATACCTAAAATTCAACATTTCAGTGTCTGTTTATATAATAGAGAAAGATTGATGTAGAGTGTGAGAGAATAAAGAAATAGATAAGAGAATCTAAAAAATGGAAAGACAAGTTATGAAAGAGAAAGAGGAGGGAGGGGGTAGGGGAGGGGGAGAGAACAAGAAAGATGGATTGTGTAATGAAGTTGATAGAGAGACTTAATATATAGATGGGGGATGAGAGAAAGAGCAAGACAAGATAAGATGAAAAATATAATTGAGACAGATAATGCAAATGAGGAAGAGGATAGGAATAAGATATATAAAATGAACTTTCTCATATGTTGGTATACTTTGTATGCATCAAATTATGCTAAACGATCGTAGGCCCTTAGGTGGCGCACTTCAGGAAATCCAAATTTGTTGTGGAAAACATGTCAGCGGACCAGTGTGTCGTATGGAATGAATACCAAACCTGTCAAGTAGTCTAGAGCATTAAAAATGGAAGCGAATAACGGGACAGATTTACCAGATGATGGTTCAAGACAACAGAGACATGTCAGGCAAGCTAGTGCCACAAGTGTCGATGGAGTAAATCATGGCGTTCCCATTTCCATGCCCGTGATCGTGAATGACCAGAGACAAGCTCGGGCAGTGAATCCGGGCGCAGCGAGCAGACGGGCTCCACCCTCGGGTAACCCGGCCGCAGATGTGCAGCTTCAAGTCACGACGCTCGCGACGTCATCTGGTGGTAGCGACACCTTGAAAAGTCAGTCAGGAAAAGTGAGTTTAAAATAAGTCAATAGACTACACATCTTGAATCAGATAGATATCTGCTGATTTATTTTGTACACTCAAAATTGTGTTCAAATTATGGATATGATCATGCATGCCTCATCATGGGAGGCAAGGACTATCTATAATCTAGGAACAAAAATTGTTGGAAAGTCAAATAGACCCCTAATATAAAATTTGAAGAAAATTGATTAAAATGATGAAGCCCAAATAAAGTTCCTGGGATGAATGCATGCCTTCTTAATAGATCATGATAATGATTAATGTTACAGATATATATGTAGGACATGTAGGTCTACAATGTAGTCACAGACTTTTATTGGGTATTATTATTAAAGGTAATACAAAGTTTTGGTATGGGGTCATAAATTTGGTTCAAATGAACATTCAAAGCATATGCGATCCTATATTATTCAGTGATCGATGACGCGGTCGAAATCGACTCTAAAGTTATGAAATTGTAAATAAGAAACACTTTATGTTGAATAGCTCCCTCTCAAGGTCAAGATATTAATTGAGCGATAAAACATGTTTATTGACTAAAATCAACCGATCAGCTATTCCTGTTCGGAAATTATATACCACAACTACATATTTTGAGATTTTCATGGTCACAGCTACCATTTTACGGCCGTAGGAGCTTTTTTAGAATTCATCAACATTTATCGGGAGCACCGAATCCGATAAATCTTTATATTCAATTTTTCTCGAAAGCAGAAGTGTTTTAGGGTCTAAAATTTCTAGTGCTTTTGATACATCCACAGGGGCATCCAAATACCGGTATATCAAAATTGTAAAGAATCACTATCCACCCATTTTTCAAAATTTCCCAAAACTTTGTAATACCTTTAATAGATCTTCATCATGTAGACTAATTTCCAATTCCATATTTCTTGGGACTACATCCATGTACATGCTTTAAAAAATTATTGTTCTATACTCTCACTCCCAGGTATGTTTTCTTTGTCAAGCAAAGAATTGCCAAGATTAAGAAAAGCAAAGCAAAGTTAATGAAGGAATCTTTAACTTTTTGTTTAAGAAAAAAAAGTGAATGGACTGGGTAATAAATGTCTAAATGGAAAGACCTCTTCATCCTCTGCACTCAAGGAACTAAATCACTCAATCTGGCCAGTCTAGTCAGGCTATCCAGGAGGGTCAAGCTCACTATCCATAAGGATCAATATTCATAAGGACCGCTATCCATAGTGTGTGACAAAATGAATAGCGATCCTTCATGAATAGCGATCCTTCATGAATAGCGGCCCTTATAAATAGCGAGCAAACCATAGACAATTTACCTCGCTATTCATAAGGATCCATTCATAAGAACCACTATTCATGAGGACCGCTATCTATACTATAATGTGTGACTAAGTGAATAGCAGTATTTTATTAATAGCGGTCCTTATAAATAGCAAGCAGACCCAATCCAGGAACCATCATTTGGTTACCCTATGTTATTTATTTATTTATTTATTGTGGTATAAAAAAAAAACCCATTGTACATGGCAGCCTAGCAGCTGAATTGAGTGCAATTTACATAAGTACATGTAATAACAAAAGGATGCTGCACAAAAGACAATATCTTAGTATAAAAAATAGTACATTCATAACAAAACAGTAGTTACACCTTAGATCAAAGAATAGGGACTTTTACATTTGCACGACGAGAACGTGCACTGACACATGTGACATCCTTTTAAGGCAATGTGACGTCCTTTTAAGGCATTGGCAGTGCCTGGCAGTGCCTTAAAAGTATGTCACACATAGCAGTCCACTTTCTCGTCGTGCAAATCTAAAAGTCCCTAATATTGATGGTGGGATAACAGAAGTGGGTAATGGATGTGAACAAATAAAGGTTTTATGATGTGACATATAATTTGCCTAACTTGAATAGAGAGAGAAGTGTAAGTGAAATCATAGTTTCGACCACTGCAGTCATTTTGTGACCATTGCAGTCTACCTTGAGTTTTCTAAAGAAATACAAGTACCGGTAATTTTCATTCAATAGTCGGAATGGAAATGGCATACATCAATTATTGTTAGGACAAACTGATCTAAGGTTTGTCCTACATGTACCTAACAACTTGTAATGTATGCAATTTGCATTCTGACTATAAAATAAAATTATTCTTAAGAGTTGAATGAAATATTTTTTAACAAGGCACTTAAAGATTTTTGCATTAAATTTGATTACATTACAAAAATGGCCTACCGGTACATGTATTTGGAGGAAGGGGGAAGTACATGTAGCTTTGTTCAAAATATGATAGTCAATACCAGTCCAAAATAGTTCGTAAGAGCAAAAAGAAATTTATGTGATTATGGGGCCTCCCCCCCCCCTTCCCCATGGTAGCAACTGATCTTTTTTCTTTAACCACTAACTTGGCACTTGGATATTTAATGAAGTCCCCCGCCACCCCCTCCCCCTCCCTGATCATCAGTATGTTCAAATAATACCTACATGCTTTGTCATTACATACGTAATATACAATTCTTTAATTATCTTGAACCAACAGACTAGAATGATTTCCCCAAAAAATTCTTGCCCAGTTGGACCCAAAGAGAAAAAGACTGCCTTGTTGAAGGCATGATTTGCTATTAGGTAACTGGTCATTCCCTTTAAGATGCTATTCATCTTATTCTGAAGTGAATTCCGTAAGTAAACAAATGAATGATATTGACATTTTGGAACATCATATACCCATACATCTTGACATACATCATTACATGTATCAAGTACCATATACATTTATATGTAATTCAAAGAAAAATATTTACTTATCTCTCAGAGAAGAGCCGACTCGAGAGACATTCACAATAATCTGTACAACCTAAGAATAAAAAATAAGTAAGAAATATAAATAGGGTCAATAACTGTGGCATGTATACCGTAAATCTCTGTGTATAAGACGCACTTTTTTTACCATCGGGAAAATTAAAAAGTCGGGGTGTGTCGTATACACAGGTACAGAATATTTCGAGTCCACAAAATGCAACTTTTTATTGGTTTTAAAAAATCTCTGTGTCTTAACATGAATTTCATAATGAAAACAAAGAATAGAATCTACTACATGTATATGAAGTAAAACTACGTTCCTAATTTGAAGGGAAGAGATTTTGATTTTGATTTTTTTT
>BEXV01000094.1:26710-51329 GCA_003118195.1 Hemicentrotus pulcherrimus
GGAGTTGTTTTGTATTATAACTTCAAGGCTATTTGAGGGAAATTGATTATCACTAATATCAGTTTTGTCTTAGGCCATCTACATGTACATGTCCTTGACTGGTATTACATGCATTTAAAATTAAGATCCTCAGTGTGAGGGGTAAAGAAAGAGGAAAGAAGGATGTGGTACAAAATAACAACAAAAAATAACAACAAAAAATAACAACAAAAAATAACAACAAAAAATAACAACAAAAAATAACGAAAAGGCTGCACACATATCTATGAATAATTTTGACACTGTCATTTACAGTGCAACTCAGTGAAAACACAATAATACAATATGTAACAGAAATGGTTACATAAGTCTAACCTCTAGATCACAGATTGAATCACAGATGGAATGATCAGTACATGTATGAAATAAGCAAGATAGGTACAAACTCTAAAGATAGGTAGGCCTACTGCAAACATGTTTATAGAAACTACTTAGTAAGCAGATGAGAGATGAAAATATTTCATATTCTTGATCGTGAGTACTTTAAAAAAATAAAAGTCCTGCTTTAAATGTTTTTTTTTAAAACAAAGGTAGGCATAGTCAAACAATCTCCTCGTCTTTACCATATATGCCAATGCTTATACACTGCTTTAAATCTAATTAAATGCTGTGTTTTCTTGAAGAATTAATTTTTACGTATAAAATTAATTTATCAAGAGTTTTGTTTTCTTGTTTACTTTTCGAAGAAAAAAAAAGAAAGAAAAAGAAAATACTAAATGGTAAAAAGGAAAAAAGAAAGATAAAAAACGAAAATGAAGCACTGTTAAGAGCTGGATTGCCTCTTTGAAGAGAGTCCTGCGCGATCATATTTTGAGAAACATTGTCGCGAATGAGTTAAGGTCTACTAGTACTTAACAAAAAATCGCACAGGTAGATGGATAAATTTTGATGGCTTAAAGAAAAAATATTGTTATGTTAATGAGTACCAAATTCCATTTAAATATACTAAAAAAAATATTTAAAGTATATCCTGTTAAAATATGCTTATACTACGAAAATGTACACTTTTTGTAATGCAGGATATTTTAATCTTTTTCAGTTTGAATATGCAAACTCCAAAGCATCAATAATTTAGAATTTTAACCAAATTATATAAAGTCTTCATCAGGAGACTAAGAGGCAAAAACAGTCTGCAAGGCTGGAAGGCAGTGAGGAGATTAAGTTAAATTTAGATGGATTAATCTGATGATACGCGGGCGTCAACCGATGATCCCCCTACTCAATTCACCCCTTACCCTCTGATATGTGATATAATAATCTTTTACAAGCAAAAATTATCACTCCCCTTTTTTCAAGTTGCTTTACATGGAATCTATGGAAATCTCTGTGGGGGCTGTTGTAGTGGGATAACTCATGTAACTTGTGTGAAAGTGCCTCTTCATAGAAGTGATTCACCAGGCTTTAAACATTACATGTACACTCCTTCAGAACTGTGCACTGTTTTTTCAAGCACTCATTGAGTCATTGTGCTTGAAAACATCTCAAGAACGACTTCATAGCTCGTTGTTACTTTTTGAGGAACTTTGTTGAAGACAGTTGTGCTCTGAACTTCTAATGGCTGACATGGAATTGAGTGGAATTTAGCTGTGAGAGAAGGAAAATATATTTTGGAGTTATGATGGTCCATGATGTAGCAGGCAGGAGTAAGTCTTTCAGTGGAAGGTACGAGCGACCAGAGAGGCGTCGACTTCGCAGGGGCTTGAGCAATGTAAGTCTGTGGTCGGACTACATAATAAACAGTAACAACAACAAAGTCAAACTGGACATTTCAACAGGGAAAAAGATGCTATGCCACAAATTTTATTGTATTCATCGTTGTTAAATCATGTCTGTAAAAGTAAATTCAAGGAAACTTCCCTATGTACTTTTTGACTACTACATGTCGTGTATTTTGTAACAACTTTTTGTCATCATTTTTTCCTGAAGCATTTTGGGTACTTTTTTCTCCTACATTGTACATGTAGTATTGTTTAAAGTCTGCTTTTCGCACACTATTCAGTATTTCCCTCTCATGCTTTTTCCATTCCATTTTTCCTTTTTGATCAGTGTTTATGTTATTTTTGCTCAGGTCTACGTGTCACAACCTCATTTACCTTTTTTACATAGTAACAAGAAGGTATTTCCTGTTTTATTAAAGGAATTTGTCATCACTTCTGATGAACATATATTTCTGAATCATTTCTCTCTTTGCACTCTTTGCAGGGCCCTCGGGAAGAGAACAGTAAACTAGCCCAACCAGAGGAGATCCCCTTACTCCTGGGTGAAAGAATCGAAGGCATAGGTAAGTTGAGTCTTGAATCTAGTTTCTGTCATCACCAGTACTAAAACTTTATTTCCTCTCTCTGTCTATCTTTTCTGTGCCCGTATTTCCTTCTTTCCCTTTCCCTTTCCCTATCTCTCTTTTTCTCTTGAGTTCACCTACAAAAGATAAAAACGTCCTCTTCCTTGATTTTGGATTTTGTCACATTGTGTTCCCTTTTTTTTTGCTCACCTTTATACCAACTTGTCCTGCTTGTTTTTGCCCCCTTCCCCCTCCCCTCTTATCACCTTAGTTTCCAGAATAAAGTTAGGAGGCGCATCCAGCATGCATCCAACTCTCTTTATAAATTCCCATGTTCCTTGTTGCTTTACCTTTACCTTTGCAAATATACATCTCTTGAGGCAGAAGGCTTTCTTTAGGCATAGTCCGCAAATTCCGACTCTGTTTTGACACTTACACGCCATTCTACAAAACCTAGAGTCTAGCCTTATTTTGGTAGATTCTGGTTGTGTCAGGATTTGTCCAGAATCTGGCCGAATCTACTTTGCCAATGTCTCCAACTATCCGATCTCCCCCTACTAAGTGGAAGTTGGCATATCCCTGAATTTGTACACCTGACGAAAAAGTTTATTTTATAGATCATGTACAGGTAATTAGAATACTCTGAAACATGTCTGGAAGAGCAACAGTATAGGGCCTTTGGAGAGAACTCTCTGTATTCTTACAGCTCATGCCCTCTGTAATGCATTTATGCCTGCAAACTAATATTGTGTCCTGTTTGTCGTTTACTTTTTTGTAGCCAAGGATGTGACCTACCTGTGCCCCTTCATCGGCCCCAGCCGTGGCACCCTCACCATCACCAACTACAAGCTCTACTTCAAGGGAGGAGATAGGGTAAGCTAGCGCTCAGCCAATCAAGGCTCAGTCACCATTAGCCCAAGTTTTCCAAATAGTTGATTATTTCTGATATGGGGACGATATAGATGCTGAGCCAAATAAAGCCAGTTTGCATTAACCTGAGTTTTCAAATTTGCCTGCTAATTCTAATGTGTAGAAATAAGTGATGATCCAAATGTGGCTCGTTTTCATTAGCCCAAGTTTTTAAAGTAGCCTGCTAATTCTGATGCATGGAAATAAGTGCTGAGTGAAATATGGCATAGTAATTCATCCTGAGCTTTTGAACTTAACCTGCTAATTCCTGTATAGTGAAATTCGTGCTGAGCCAACTACGGCTGTTTCCATTAGACCAAGATTTCAAGTTAACCTGCTAACTTTGATGTAGGGAAATAGACCAGTTCATGGATAGCACATAATTGCAATGACCCCGAATATCCACAGATCTTCAAAACATGAAGAGGTCCCACTTTGTACATTTTGAAATAATCACTCCTACAACGATGGAGATGCTACCCTTTGTTTCCCCTTCTTTCAAAGAATACTTCCACCTGTGTATCATGGAGTGCTCTGCTTGCAAGTGAGCACGCGAAGCGTGCGAATCACTTATAGGGCACGCAAATTATTATTAGACAAAGAAGACGATTCGTTGTACCTTTCCCGACCCTTAATATTTATTTGTATTCAGTCCCCCTCTTTCGAAACGCGGAAGCTTTGACGTTTCATTAAATTATTAGAGAAAGAAGACAATTCGTTGTTCCGTTCTCTACTCTTAATCCTCAATTTTAACTCAGTTTCCCCCTTTGCGCGTGAAGCGTAGAAGCTTCGACGTTTCATAAAATTATTAGAGAAAGAAGACGATTCGTTGTACCGTTCTCGACTCCTTTTCCCTTTTTCTTCCTACGTACTTTTTTCTTCTCTTTCTCTCTTTTTTTTTTTGGTCGGCGTTTTTTTGGGGGGCAACCGCCCCCATCGCCCCCCCTGGCTACGCGCCTGTCTGCTTGTGCATAAATGAATAATGATTACATAACTTTCATGAGCACGCATCCAGTATTCTGTCTCCGTGTCTTTCACAATTTGTTCTGCAATGACCTTTATCTACTCATGCTCAGATTGCAACCATGAACTGGCTTATTAGTGCTGATCAAGCCAAATAAGTCTACATGTATGTTTCTATTAGTCAGAGTTTAAAAAAAAACAACAGTTTATTCTTGTGTGGGGAATTAGCTCAATTACTATTAGCTCGAGCTAATTTATAGTACAGACACAAATATATCATAAGATGGATATTTTGCCATTGTGTTTGGGATATGCTTGAGCTAATATCTCAAGCAAACTAGGGGTTGTGAATGATATTGTCTATTAATTGGCCAAATAACAGGCTACATGTAATTCACTGATAAAGATTCATTTGGCTTGGATGCACATGCTCTGTGGCTTAAGCAGAATCCTTGTGCAAGCAGGATAGATTGAATCGGCCTGATGGTGACAAGGAAACTGAAGTGCTGATGGGTCTAATTCTTAAGCCCATGCTTGTTTGGGCTAATGGAAAAGTACCCTTTACTTAAAAGGTCATCAGAAGGATGTTGGAGAGTTTTAAATAAGCTCCATTTGGGATTGAAAGAATTTTACATGTACTGGGGAGTGTTTCACAGAGACTAATATGACTTTTAAGTTGGACTTAATTATGGCAGGCTGTTCATGCCATTGTTTGCTCTGACTAGTTACTGGCATTGGTCTCTCAAGGGACGTACAAACCGTGGTCACAAATCTACAGAATTTACATTAGTTCATTAGTTCATTATTGAAGGAAAAAATATTATCTAAAGATCATAATTGAGAGACCAATGGTGAGAGCAACCAGTGGCATGAATGGCCTACCATAGTTTAGTCCAACTTAAAGTCGATCTTAGTCTTTGTGAAACATCCCCTAGGCTTAATCCTTGTGAGCTAGAATAGCATAATTTTATTTCCTTCAATCGTAAATTAAAGGTACATGTATGATCAACTCTGGACAGGGTCATGGGCATGATGGCTTAGTGTTAGAGCAGTTGTATATAATCTGGAATGTCCCAAGTTTAAAACAAAGCCATTGTGGTAGTCAGGGCTGCTAGTTGCCTTGTGTAAGACAGTAATCCTCAATGAAAAACACGGTCAATGTGCTACTAGTGCCCCTTGGTGAAGTGAAGTAGGCATTGATCTAAATTTCTAAGTCCATTGGATTGAATTGAAACTTAAGTTCTTCAAGTAAACCTTTTTAGCAGTCAGGTTGGTCAGATGATAATGATAATGATCATCATTATTATCATGATGATAGTGGCATTGATAGTTTCTCGTATTTACAAAATATGAAAGTTTTAAAAAGAAAGTTATCAATTTTCAAGGTAGATCAAATTCAAATGTTGATTTACCGGTGAAAAGGAAGAGAATTAAAAAGTAAAAACCTTTTCTGAAAGTGATCAACTTTAATAGGAAAAATGAATTTTAAATTTGATAACAAGTCCATGTGTTCACAGACTTCATAACTTGTGGCTTGCTGTCAAGATAATTGTATACATCTGTAATCATCCATATTGCCTCTTATTGTAATTTGGCTAATGACCTAAACTTTAATTTTCAAAAATTAAATATTTCCTTAGTAAATTCTGTAAACTGCACAGACATCAACAGCCACTTAAGTAACATCTAGAGCCATTTTGTAATACACACCGGTAGTAATCAATTGTAGATTTTAAAAGCATGGTTGTGAATAGCATGGAATAGCATGGATCTCAACATTTATATTAGATACTTGCGCTGATAATTTTGTAGATGATATACTGAATTGCAAGTGGCAATGCACTCCAAAAACAATAGAAAAATACATCATAGAGATATATAGTATATGGAGTTAACTCATGCAAATAATATTTATTGACATATTAATGGGATCTAAGCCCATTGAAAGGGAAAGTGAGAGCAGTAATAGTCATTAACCCTTCAATGAATAGATATTATTTTTGGGCAGTATGAAATACCTTTATGAACATGCAGCTTCCTTCAACAGCTTTTTATGACTAGAAAGCGGTTTCCCAAATTCCCAAAGAAAAATGACTGACTTATTACCAGCCCCCCAAAGTTGTTTCTGTACATAGATCTAGATTATTTTGTTTGTTTGTTTTTGTTGTTGTTGGTTTTTTTTTTTTTGGGGGGGAGGGGGGTAATTACCTACTTGTACTTCAAAGTTGTGAACAGAAATAATGTTTAGGGCATTAAAAAGAGGAGAGAGTAAACTCAGGAAAAAAAACTTATTTCAACACTTCCACTGTGTGAATGTCATATGTGCCAATAACTCCGGGAAGCTCCAACACCGGCGCCGGCGCCGGCGCCGGCGCCGGTGTTGGAGCTTCCCGGAGTTAATGTGCCAATGGCAGCAATTCCTTCGAAATTACTCCTGTAATTGTAATGATATTAAAGATCCTTGGGTTAGTCATAATGTGGTACAAATGAAATACTTGTACATATTTCATCTTGAAAACATTATTTTCCCTTACCAAACATTGATCATTTTCCACAAACAAGCAGTGACATTTCATTTTAAATCTTGGGCCAAATTAATAAACTGTTCAACTACTTTTATGACTTTGTCATGAACGTTAAATAACATACCTTGTGTGCAGTTTTGTTAATTTCTGTATTTGTGTTTTTTTCTTTAGGAGCCACCATTCATTCTAGATGTACCTCTTGGTGCCGTGTATAGAGTAGAAAAGGTCGGTGGTTCTACAAGCAGGGGAGAAAACTCATACGGTTTAGAGGTTTTCTGTAAGGTGAGTCCAGTATTAAACTTCTGATGTATTAAGGCATATACGGTAGATAGAACGATGCCCCATGAGATACTTAAGACAAATTGTATAAGATTCTGCGTCTTCCATAACATTCCATCTCACAGGAGTTTCAAACTGGCACGATATCTATTGGACTCTTACAACGTCATTCACATCATCGCGCATACCTGAAAATAAAAGCAAAACCCAGATGCAGGCAATACATAAGAATATAAATGAATATGTTAAAGAATGTGCAGTTTCATAGCTTCATTTTGCATGATAGTGATGTTGGCACTAGATCAAACAAACAGGTACATTTTTGGTCATGAGTAACTCAAAAAGTCAAAACTGAGCCTAGTTTCCACATTATTAGGCTGAAGAATGTAAAAGGTGTTCAGATTAAGTTTTAAGACATTTCTTTGAGTACTATTCTCAGAATAATGTTATGAATAATTTAATGACATTCAAACCATTACCACAAATTTTGTGTGGATCAGTAATTAATTCAGTACTAAGCAATAACATACATGAAGCACATTGCACATGTCCTTCCTGCCATCCTTGTGCTATACAGTGTCATTAATGATTCATGACTCTGGGTTTGAAAGAGATGCCTTGGAATTTCAGCTGCATTGAGTGCACATACAGTGATGTTTGTTGCGTTTTAAATAAATCATTAAACACCATACCTGACTAAAGGAAGTATCTCAGTAAATAAATAACTGCTAGTGCATTAAAAAAAGGTCATTTTGTCATGATGTAATGATATCATTGCTTACATCTTTGTGAAGTGCCTTGTTATGAATGATTTCATTCACCTGTTATGAGTGATTTTATTTTATTGGTCAGAATGGAAATTGAATACATTATGTGTTGTGAGGTAGGGCAAGCCACAATGTTTGGCCAGCTATATGAAGCAACATCTATAGTGTAATGTATTCAATCAGCGTTCTGACTAGTGAGATGCAATAACACTTAACAGATATATTAGCTTGTTGCTGCGTAAACTTATTAAATTTGAATTTATTTTGAAAATGTTCTGTTTTTGAGGTGTCAAGTTACAAAATGGTGATATTATAAAGTGAAGAATGCATGAATATTATTCTACAGACATTGCAATGTATTAAATTCATACTGAGTCTATAGAATGAAGGTATTACTGAATGAATGTGATTTATTGGCAGGATATGAGGAACTTGAGATTTGCTCACAAGCAAGAGAATCACTCGAGAAGACTAGTCTACGAGAAAGTACAAACCTATGCATTTCCAGTCTCAAATAAATTGGTAAGTGGTTGAGTTAAATTCTTGTTTTTTTTAAGTAATTTGTTTTGTAACTTGTCATTGTCAGTGGTGATCGCTTTCATTTAGCGGGACTAATTTATTCTGAAATAACTGATGAAGTAGGACATACTGAACTCACAAGATGTTTCATGTGACACGTTGATATTTGACAAGTTAGACTGCTGAGGGAACAATTAATGATAATTACATTTTGATTATGAATACAATTTGAATATGTTAGACAATATGATATTAATATCTACACTGTCATGTAATTACAAATGTGTTTTTCTGAGTAAAGCATTATATTAGTTTTAATATAGTTCTCAATTTTTCATTTATTTCAAAATGGAATTCCTTCATACATGTACACCTACCTTAATCCAGTCTCAATCATTTGTTTAAATATTTTGTTTTTAGTGACAATAAGTGACAATAATCATATGTAAATAGAAACAATATAATTTTCAGGAACGTCATTAGACAATTCAAGTATTCTTTATCAATCACCCAAGCAAAAGGGGAGAGAAAGAGAGAGAGAGAATCATCCCACCAAAAAGAGAAAGAAAGAAAGAAACAGGAAAAGCCCTCTGCCTTTGTCCATCTTCGTCAAGCTTGCTGACGTTTCCATAGCGCAATCTTGATTAATTTAGCCATGAAAGATAATACTTATCTCATTTGTATTAAATAAACACAAATATTTATGAGTGAACATAGGATGTGCTTTTAGACCTTTGCATAATCGTTTTGAGTATCTCATCATTGAAAGATGGTATTTCAATTACCGGTATAGGTTAAAAAGTTAAGCACTTGTGAATTGAAAAAATAAAATAAAATAAAAGGAAATCCCATAAAAGCATATATCCATTTTCTGTGCTTGAAAAACTGCACTTCAGGAATGCAAATAAAACTGCCAACTTGTAACCCTGTTCTACACCAGTGATTAAAAACAACAATTTTATTAACTCTTAATAACTTAATCAAGGATGAGGAAAACTGTTGAAATGGCAATAGATTTTATCAACTTATTTTAGACCAAGGATGTCCCACAGTCCTTCAAATATTGTTCTATCTCTCTCATTAGGGTCTTATCTGGATACTTGTAAACATTTGCACCTCTGTTGTGTTTGCTACTGCTCTTTTCATTGATAACACCATGTGCTGACTAATGTATAAACAATATGGAAAAGGACACACAAGCAAGATAATTTCTTGATGATGTCAATTTCATTTTTTCTGACTGACGTGTCTTTATATTTTGTGTGTTAAGTGAGGAAGGATTAATATTGAAGAATGCAGTGAAGAATGCATGGAAAAATTTAAAAAAGAATAGAACAGAATAGGATTATTCAGTTTTGGTTATATGTATACATATTAAAACTCTCCTCCCTCTCTCTCTCTCTCTCTCTCTCTCTCTCTATCTATCTTTCGATTTCACTCTTTGTCTATCTTCTCCTTTCCTTGCTCCTCCCTCCCCTTTCCTTGCTCCTCCCTCCTCTCTCTCTACCTCTCTCTGTCTCTTTCCATCTCTCCACCATCTCTCTGTCTCTCTCTCTCTCTCTCCCCCTCTCTCTTTCTCTCTCTCTCTCTCTCTCTCTCTCTCATCTACAGCCCTTCTTTGCCTTTGAATACAAGGAGTATTACAATGAGAATGGATGGGCAGTGTTTGATCCTGTGGCTGAGTATAAGAGACAGGTGAGAAGGCATAACATCTCATTTATTGCAACTTTCTAAACAATACCTTTCAATACCTACTAAATGTTGTTTTCTATTAATCAGAACCCTGTAGAGATGTATATTGTAAAAGAGGAAAAAAAAAAACTGGACAGGTTAAGATACATTTGTAGTGAATATTTATTTTTGTATGGATATATTTGTAACTTCACTTTATTGAAATTATGTCCCTACTCTTATACATGTACTTTGTCTGGTTTCTTAAATACATTTTTCTTATTATTAATTTTATTTAGTTTCCCTCTTAATTTAATTACCTCTTTGTCATATTTTTGTGATCTTTAAAAAGAATATATTATGCATACTTTGCCAAACCTCTGGATCGATACTATTTCATGCTGAGCTTTGGTCCTGCTTTCAATTTGAGTGTTTCTGTTGAGAAATAAAACCTTCAGATCTGGCTTTGACAAACCCATCCACAAGTCATACCTAATTCAATCAATTTGTTTTCAAGGAAATTCAGTGGGTTGTTCTGTCACCGTGTCAGAATTTGGCTCATTCACTTTTTTTTAATGATTGAACTTCCTTTTAGCCTAGCTTTAGTATCAACACCAGTCTTTTACTGTGCAAGTCTTAAATTGGTTTAGTACACGTGATGTTGACACTGAATGACTGATATCTCACACATCTTTTATGGATATATTAAAAGATAAGAAATACCGGAAGTTAAAGGTTACATTGAATACTGGTTTAATATATGATTGCATTGTCAAGAAGCTGTTTAACCCATTGCTTACGGGAACCTGGTGGTCCCTGTGTTAAGTCTATGGGAATTAGATAATTAAGTATCGAACGGGTTAATAGTTAGGAAAGGTTGAAAATGAGAATTGAAAGAATTACTGTGTTTAAGATAGAAATGAAATGGTGAAATTCACACACAGGGAAAGCACTACAGACATACATGTATATAGGCTTATATTCGACTTCGCAAACATGTTGCAAGTGAATTTTGCCTATATTTAACATTTGGAATAACATTTTGATATTTAACATTAAAAGATCAATTCTTTCTATGTTGCAATGCTACTGTCATATACTGGTTGGAATATTAAAAAAAGAAAGCTCAAAAATGAATTCCGCCTTTACCGGAACTCAACCTCTTCTTTAGACGCGTTAATTCAAGAATATATGTTTGAGTAAGGAATATTGACTGGCATTATGATGTCCTTTATGACAGGGTCTACCGACAGAGAGCTGGCGAATCTCCAGAATCAACGAGAATTTCACCTTCTGTGACACATACCCCGCTGTTGTAAGTGACACTGTGTTTACGGAGGGCTTGTGCGTCAATAGTAATGTTTACATGGGCTTACATATGATCCAGTTTTTATCAGTTTCATTTAAAATCCACATAAGGTGTGAGGGGTTTATGTAATGTACAGCAACACTAAGGGATGATTTGTAGTATAATTGAATGATATTATGATAAAATGATGTTATATTTTGGAAAAAATGTCTAGTAGCAGGGCTGAACATTAACATAAACCAGGAGACATGGGCATCCCAAATCCAAGTCTGGTACCCTTCCCTTCCAATTTTGTGAATTTGTAAATAAAAAGGTTTATTCCAGGCCCCCGTCCAATAAGTTAATGTAAAGCCCTGTTAGTTGTTATTCTGTATTGTTGATTGGGAAAATGGGATTTTCTTCATGCTTCATGGGGATTTGGGGTCTGATTTGTAATAAATGTCAATTTTTACAAGATTGTGCTGTGAGTCACTTAAAACTGAAAAATGCAAACTTACATGGAGATAGGAAACCTGTAGTATTTATTGTTTGAAGAGTGCATTGTTTT
Organism: Hemicentrotus pulcherrimus; assembly: GCA_003118195.1. NCBI lineage: Eukaryota > Metazoa > Echinodermata > Echinoidea > Camarodonta > Strongylocentrotidae > Hemicentrotus > Hemicentrotus pulcherrimus. The sequence goes on from BEXV01000094.1 coordinate 38,520, forward strand.
TCAGAAACCCACTCTCAGATCTCTGAACATTTCTGCATTATTTCTAAGTTATGTTACCCCCCCCCTCGCCTTACACACACACACCCTCTCTCTCTCTCTCTCATTATTTCTAAATGAACATGTAAACACATGTAAAGGGGCCGCATCACCCCCTCTTTCTCTTATCATTTCCAAATGACCATGTGAACACATGCAAAAGGGCCACATCAGTGCTCCCTCTCTCTCTCTGTATCTTTTCTTACATACTTTCTTCGTTCTCAACATAACAGCTTGCCATACCAGCAGCAGCAGATGATGAACTCCTTAGACAAGTAGCTGCTTTCAGAAGTAGGAACAGATTACCAGTAAGTACACTACCACTTCATGTCATTTCCAGTCAAGAGAGGTTCATAAAGAAGAGAACTAAAACATTCTTAAATCCTATATCATAGGTCAAGAGGGAAGAAGCATTCCTAAATATACTAGTTCACAGATTTTATTTTTAAATGTTGTGCATGCCTATCCAGTGATTACTTCTGAATACCAAAAAGCTTGCTAGATCCTTGACTGACATAATAACAACATTGTCCACGATCAGTATTTCGACTAGATTATTGAAATACGCTTGTGAAACCCATAGCTTTTCACAGGGAAAGGAACTTGCGAAACCTTTTACCAACATAGCAACAGCTAATGTAGAGAGAAGCAAGGTAGATAAAAATGCCTTGCTTGAGGGCACAACCCACAACCTTTTCTTCTCAGGTCAAATGTTCAAACACCTACAGTAGGATACCTCTAAAAGTATGAACTCAGCTGAATATGCCTTTGTTATGTGTGAGAAGTAGGAACATTAGGCACCGTTTCAATATTAGCTTCATGATTTCGGGTCGCCGGGCACAGGTGAGGCAATGTGTACTATCTGACTTTGTTTGTATATATTAATTTTGTTTAACCCCCCTCCCCCTGTAGATCATGTCATGGCTTCACCCTCAGAGCCAGGCTACCATCACAAGATGCAGTCAGCCCATGGTTGGGGTCGGTGGTAAGAGAAGCAAAGAAGATGAGAAGTATGTCCAGATGATCTTAGATGCCAATGCCCAGTCCCACAAACTGGTTATCATGGATGCCAGGCCGACAGTCAATGCAGTCGCAAATAAGGTAAAATTATGCAAATAATTTTTTTTTGCGCTAGAAAGTGATGTGTTTTGGTTATCATTCACATCTTGACTATGTATCATAGTAATCACACAGGACATGCATCAGTACTTCACTTGCGTTTTTGCTGTTGTTGCTAAATTCTTAATATTTTTACTCTTAACTTTCTAAATTGTTTGTTGTTTTGAACATTTCATTGCCATCAGTGCCAATTGGCACGGTGGCTTGTTTGTCACACAGGCAGATAGGCACTGATTGATAAAAGGATTGCTTTAAATGTGCAACACAATGGCTTTGCAAAATTACAGATTACCAGACTTATAATAGCTACATGACAACTCTCAATAACACCTACCGTATGTAGATACGACTTACTCTGAAAACATCTTGAAGTCTTTAGTATATTTATCCCATGATATATGTGGCACAGAAAGACCATTTGGGTAGCATATAAGAGTTAATTAGATTTGAGTTAAAGTAGATTAGGAAAACTATTGGTTGACACTTTCATGTTTTTGATGTCTATGTTATTGTTTTCTACTTTGTATCTCTTTGAGGCATTTAGTCTTTTTATGGTCCAAGTTATTTAAGGTAAAGAATTTAGGCTCAAATCAATAACCAGGGTGGAATTTTGATAGAGCATTTCACACAATTCTTTTTGTTAATGATACTTTACACGTACAGAATCCAAATCAAATGCAGTAACAAGTTTTTTTTAAAATAGTGCTTTGCTCGGTTATTTATTGTATCGTTAAGGCACAATTCAAGAAACAAATATGATAATGAATGTTCTTATTACTTAACTATGGATAAAATTATGAATTTGATTTGTCAGGCTAAGGGAGGTGGATATGAGAACGAGGATACCTACCAAAATGCTGAGATTTGCTTCTTGGATATTCACAACATCCACGTCATGAGAGAAAGGTAAGAATACTGTTGTTATTTTGTCTATTTAAACTCTGTGATTTGATGTTTCATATTGATCATCAAAACATGAAAGGATTTGTAAGTTGACTTTGTAGAATGAGAGATTAAATTTATCTAGGTAAAGCAAGAGTTCAGTGGAAACATCTGTATTAAAGATGTCCTGGATGATAGGTTTAATGAGAATTATTGCAAGATAATTTGTAAATACATGATGTGCAGTTACGCAGCATGGGTCCAAACATTGAGGGGTCTTTGTAATGCCAGATGGAATCAGAGAAAACGGCTGTGCAAAGTTTTGTTATCTTCTCTTCATGTTGCATTCTCTCTCTCTCTCCCTCTCTCTTCTTTTCTTGGTTATTCTTTTTTTTTGTTTCCACCCCAATGTGATTTGGGCATGAGCCTAGAATTTGCAAAGAGACCAAAGATAAGGATGAGTTCTGGAAAAGACGAAGAATAATTTGTGATTTCTCATCATTTTGATCATTCTAAAAACCTAACATTTTGCATCAGTTTTTATGTACAACATGTACATAATCAATGTTTCCCAATTGCAAGATAATGCTGTTACAAATTGATCTCCACTGTTTAAATTCATATCTGTATTTTTCACTGCAGCTTACGTAAGCTGAAGGATATCTGTTTTCCTAGCATCGATGAGCATCATTGGCTTGCTAACCTAGAGGCTACACACTGGTTGGAACATGTTAAGGTAAGTCCAAAGATCACTAGTAATAACGATAATGATGATAATGATAACAATAGCCATAATCATAATCATGATAATAATGATAATAATATATATATTAATAATAACAAAAGCAAGAAGAATAGGAATTGATAATGATAATCATCATCACTGTCATTATAATGATAATTTGTTAAATCCTTCAATGATTCCTTCATCCCTAAAATCATTCCATGTGTTGGCTCAGTCAGTAGAGCGTCCGCCTCACAACCAGGAGGTCGTGGATTCGAACCCCGGCCGCGTCATACCAAAAGACGTTGAAAGACTGGAGTTGCTGCTACCTTGTTTGGCATTGAACAATAAGGGATAGAGCAACGTCGATCTGGCGCTGCTCAGTGGCTGCCGGGCTCATGATCAATTGGGCAAAAAGAATTTCCATTTTCGGTTTAACTTAATAAAATTTGAAGTGGACTTTAAAATATTATTATATTATTATCATAAATTCAATCAACCGTACATCTTTTAACCTGTAGTAGTTAGTTGTCTCCTTTTAGAGGTTTTTTTAAATTAGTAATAATACCTTGTGATCCACAATTTTAGGAAATACACATTTTAACATAAGTAGGTAGAACAAAAATCATTAACTATTTTGAGCCAAGTTCTAATGCAGTACATTGTACCATTAACAAATAAAAATGATTAATTGTACATAATCATTAATGTTTTAAATTGGCAACTCAGTGTGACATTCACAATCATTTTTTTTTGTGTACAAATTCACAATTTTCTGTTAAATGTGGTAAATTTATTTCATATTGGGTCATTTTAAATACGTTTGTATTTGAAAAATTCATGTATGAGTAGGAAAAAAGGACATTCGGTGCCAATTTGATGCCAATTTTGGGAGAAAAAAGAAGTGATTTATGTAGACCAAAAGAAAACTTCAGTTGCTGTAATCTCTCAGTCAGCTGTTGAATAGAATTCCAAATAACCAATTTACATTCAGGAATGTTGCATGGTGCATCTCATTGGGTAGGGAGTTCTATTGAAATGCGTGGATGAGTGAACACTTCAGTTGGTTGTGTGTATTGTTTGCAAGGCATTGTGAGAGGTACAGGAAAGTGTGTAGACATTTAGGGAGATTGCCACACCCTAGAGACTCCATCTTGAATCCACAAGAAGATTTGCTGCTGCATGGGAAGTTAGTTACAAATTTCAACTGGTGTTTCAAGTAATCAGTTGGCATAATAATGGGGGCAGGCAAACTACCAGATGTTGGCCTGTTTAATCCAGCTAGAAATCGTAAGTTCAATACCTTTATATTTGCATACAGGTTTTGAAATAAGAACCATTTTATTCATCTATCAATTCATCCATGGGTCCATCATCAATTTTGCAAGGGTTTCAAGCCATAAATATCTTTCAGATCTTCAGATTTCAAATTATCCTTAGGTTTTTGCATTACATCTATTTCATCAGCCATTTATCCATCAATGTATCACTAACAGTAAAAGATACATGTCACAGGGTTGCAAGCCATACATTTCTTTAAAAGCTGCTGATCAAAACTAAACCATCTCTCGTAAATCCTCCTTCTCAGATGGTTTTAGCTGGCGCTGTCCGAATCGCTGAGCGTGTCGAGGGCCAGAAGACGTCTGTGGTGGTCCATTGCAGTGACGGTTGGGACAGGACGGCCCAGCTAACAGCCCTGGCCATGCTACTTCTAGACCCTTACTATCGTACCATCAGGGGCTTTGAGGTTCTCATAGAGAAGGAATGGTTAGCTTGTGGACACAAGATGGCACAGGTAAGCAGGGTTTTTCTTATTCAATCTCTCAGGGATAATCAATATAACATCCTGGTCTGGGCTTTCATCTGCTGTAAAACCAGAAGTATTGGAAGCATGAGGCTTTCATAATTTGAGAATGAGAGCTTTTTTCACAGCAAGAAACTNTTTTGCTTAAATAATTATAATATTTGCTTCATGATGTGAACAAGAAATGATAATAAATAGAAAGTAAAGAGTCCAAAAAATAGGATTTTGTCTTAAGTGGCCGAAAACCGGGTACTTTACTCTATTTCATCAGCCATTTATCCATCAATGTATCACTAACAGTAAGATACATGTCACAGGGTTGCAAGCCATACATTTCTTTAAAAGCTGCAGATCAAAACTAAACCATCTCTCGTAAATCCTACTTCTCAGATGGTTTTAGCTGGCGCTGTCCGAATCGCTGAGCGTGTCGAGGGCCAGAAGACGTCTGTGGTGGTCCATTGCAGTGACGGTTGGGACAGGACGGCCCAGCTAACAGCCCTGGCCATGCTACTACTAGACCCTTACTATCGTACCATCAGGGGCTTTGAGGTTCTCATAGAGAAGGAATGGTTAGCTTGTGGACACAAGATGGCACAGGTAAGCAGGGTTTTTCTTATTCAATCTCTCAGGGATAATCAATATAACATCCTGGTCTGGGCTTTCATCTGCTGTAAAACCAGAAGTATTGGAAGCATGAGGCTTTCATAATTTGAGAATGAGAGCTTTTTTCACAGCAAGAAACTTGCAAATTGCAAAAAAAAATCATTGGGATCTTGCTAGTCTTAAGGGCTCTCTCGAAATGTTTTTTATGAAATTATTCGAGATAGCCTTAAACGGCTCCCATACCACTGCATGGAGAGCTAGGAAAACAACATCTAAAATGTGTCCAAAATCACACTTTCCCGCAACCGACCAATATTGGACAGTGGCTTTGATGAATTTTATGTCATTGCTTCTCCTAACTTCCTACTGAATTTAAAAATCGGAGGTAAAAATAACCAAATAAAAGCAATTTTCTTACCAAAACGGTGGAGCTGGTGGTAGAACACACATGTAGCATGGGAATGGCCGCTCTACATATCAATGGCGCTGACCTCTGACTTGTGTTAGAGCCGTTTCCGGTGAATGTGCTGTTTATAGATGAAAAGCATGCAGTGCGACACTGGGATGTTCTGATGGTTGTGATGTGGGATGCTAAATGTGAGCGTGCTAGCGTGCGGTATGCCAGTTGAGATCGCCATATGCCATGACGTGCTGATCACGTCATGGCGATCTCAACTGGCATTGGTAATAATCTAGCACTGCTAGATCACCATTATGCTGGTATTTTTTATTATTTCATGGTGATGTTTTAGTGCCTTTTACTTGCGATGCAGTTAGTATTCTGTAATATGAGCAGAATTTTGCACGACACCTAGTGTCAAATTCATTTTCATTAAGTCTAGCTTTATATCTATCACTGTCCCATTCAACCTTTTAGAATGAAATTAAATTGTTTTCCTTCTCAGCGTCATGGGCATGGAGACAAGAACTACACTGATGCAGATAGGTCCCCCATCTTCCAACAATTCATTGACAGTGTATGGCAGGTCACAAGACAGGTAAGAAATGAAAACAATGTTTTAATTTCCACCATTTATCTCGATCACACTGCCAAATTCACTCCACACTGACTGACTCTTTGCCATTCAGAGTATTGTATTTTATTAGGTCTGTAGTCGGCCTCTTTGGTGTGACTGAGATAATAACATGTATAACCTAACTACGATCCAGTTTCAGAAGAAATTAAAACATCAATAGAAATAAAGCTTGAAACTTGTTTACTATTCCTGATTGGGGCTCTAAATGATCATATAAATGTTTTTAAGATTCCCAAATTTATGGTGTAGTAATATTAAAGGTAGTAAGCCATTTTGTTGAAAGAAAAAAAAAAACAATTCAGCTTCAAATCACAGACAGCCTTGTGACCAGTCTGATATCCCTATGATTCCATAGCTGCCTTTTGCAAAACAGTAAAAAGTACAAGTTTACTGACATTACATCCAAACATAGGTATTCAATTTGACACATATTTCAAGGGAATGTTAGCAAACTTGAACTAGTGATGGTTCCTGAAACGATGCCCAGGTTTTTTCTCTTCAACTCTGATAATGCTCTATTATACAATTTCGATATCCTTGAATCAGAAAGATTTTGTGTGTTTGATAATATATATGAAATGATTTTGATTTTTGTTTTAATAATATTATAGCTGGTCCGTGTGTGTTGGACTCGGAACTCAGAATATTCCATATTTATTTGCCCCCCCCCTTATTTTTCAGGTTGGGTGGGGGGGATCAAGGAGCTTATGTGATTGTGTGTATTTTTTAATAGGGATTTTAGGAAAGAACATATATCTACAAGAAGAAGCTAAGCTTAAGGTTGAATCTTAGGGTATGGGTTTTTAGAGATCAGTGCTCCATCTATTTCATAGATACTTGTGGAGATGTGAGCCTGTGGTGTTCACTCAAAATGTGTAGGCACAACTCATTTATAGTCCAAATGGATAGGGTACCCACTCTCTTTCTACCATCAAACAAGCAGTATGACCTACATTTTATCCTTGTACTCTATTCAATAAAATTGATCTACTTTTGTCAAGAATCCCTGATGTGCCTTCAGCTTATAATCATTAAAGAAGAACAAATATATTTCACCTTCTTTCATGTGAGTTTTGATTTGTATGAGTCCCCTCCGAGAAAAAGATTATGTGGTTAGGAAAACACAAAAAATTCCCTACTTTATTTTTGTTTTATGTGTGTGTTTAACAGTAGAACCCTACTAGGATTCATGACAAATTATGCCATTGTTTTTCTCTTGCAGTTCCCTAATGCTTTTGAATTCAACGAACATTTCCTGATCACGATACTGGACCACCTGTACAGCTGTCTCTTTGGAACATTCCTCTTCAACTGTGAGAGGGAAAGAGTCAAAGAGGTAGGTTGTCATTCCATTAGGGTTGGTCTATACAGTTCAGGGAATTTTAGGGTGATCTGGAAATATCAGGGACCTGTTTCACCAAGCTTTATTTGAATGACAAATGACTAAAATCAGTGATAAGGCTGCTGATGACCAATCAGAAGCAAGGATTTCAGTAGCTTACTGGTATAACAAAAACTGTCATTTGTCATTGATGACAAGTTTTGTGAAACGCCCCCCTGGTCTCAACCAGGAAGATGCTGAAGAGGGGCAGGCTTGGAGAAGGGCATAAGGAAAGTTAAATGTTGAACCCCCACAGCATGGGACGAATGGAAGATGATGGTGATGATGTTTGCAGAGAGTTACTAAATTATAGTTGAGCATTGAATCATTTTATAGAGAACGACTAGATAAAAACAGAACCTACCTACCTAGCCCTGTGAGTGTCGCACGCTGCCTTTTGGATCATCCCTCAATGCTGTATGCTTTGCTTTGTTTACCCTTCCAGCAAGTGAAGACGAAGACCGTTTCCCTCTGGTCCTACATCAACAGCAGTATGGAAGAGTTCATCAACCCCATGTATGCCAGCTACATGCATCAACATGTGCTCTTCCCTGTGGCCAGCATGAGGAGGATTGAACTGTGGACCTCCTACTACATCAGATGGAACCCAAGGATGAAACCACAGGTATGATGTGATCAATGAAGATGAGTGTGTGTGTGTATATGTGTGTTATTTGGGTTTTTACAGACGTGTATCAGCGGGGTCCGCTGAATCAATTTGAAGGCAAAGACAAAGAGTACCATGGACATTACCACTAGACCGAATCACAACTCCCTGTATGATGATGATGAAAATACCATCCTTCATTAAGTGTAACCTATCACATAAAAAAAAATCATTTAATGATAATAATAATAGCTCACACTTATAATGCGCCTAATACTTTGTTTGTAGGCGGAGTAAATATCATTACCCCGGTCATCAGATCCATGTAGTTACAATGGACAAAGCAACCTCAAAATACTTTCCCTGTCAATATATAGGCTAATGCTTAAGTTTTCAGCAAATAAAAGGATAACTTAAAATGGAACCCAGAAAGGATGCACAGAACCTCAGTTGAAGTTGGCTTTCATGCTGACCATAGTGGGCTCCCTATGGTGTATGGTTGCGTCAAATAGTCTAATCGCATGCAAATTGAATTAAACTAGAACTCTCATTATCTCTGTAGTTGAGTGATGGGAACACTTTGACAAGTATATCACTGACAGAAGTTTTTGGTGAAAATTGGGTAAAGAATGTGTCCACCTGTTACACGCAAGACTGGTAATGTAGTATATCAAAAGGTTGCATAGATAAGCTGTTATTATGCTAGTCAGGCCTTGGTCAAAGGTTAATGAGGATTGTTGATCCCTGAACATACATGTTAGCAGAGGCATATTGGAGACACAGTCACATTTATCTTGTTTTTAGCGTAATATAGCAACAGGGAGCCCCTAACATACAGAAAAAAATATTTTGGGTAGATTGGTACACTTTAAAGTCAGTTCAAATTTACATAGTATAATCTTTAGAAATTATTTGTTGACATTCTATTTGTAATTTTGTTGTTAAATATCAATTATTTTGTTGTTAAATATCAATTTCAATAGTCTTGAATGAATACATTTACGTTGCTTTACTTTCAAGGAATGTATGTAGGTAAAAACACCTATTGATCAAGTTCATCAATGTGATAGTGGATATAATAATGATTGTTGATAAATTTGGAGCTGTGGCCTTAATTGAATGAATTCTGCTATTGATCAAGACTTCCATGAAACATTTTAGTAAATCCCCAATGCCGGATTACTAAATATGAATTTGTCTCCCCCCCCTCCATATATTCACTGATATTCACTGATACAGGAGCCAGTACACCAGAGAAACAAGGAGCTTCTGGAGCTACGAACCCAGCTCCAGCGACAGGTGGAGGAGCTACAGAAGGAGATTGAGGCCAGGGATCTAGGACTCCAGTCCACTCCAGGAGGAACACCTTCTCCCCCCAAGATTACAAGTCCTGTCAATGCCTGAGGGTTAGGCTTGATCCAACGACATGCTCTGGCGACATTTGCTCTACGCTTGATTTGTCTATGGTATAGGGCTTCAGGGTTGTGATTGGGTTTAGTTTTGCTTCATACTTAGGGTTAAGGGAACATATAATTATGGGACCAGGTTTAAAGTGAGGTTTCAACTTGTGTCATTGTACTCCAGCGATAAACTCTTTTCACAGTCTCTGTTCATGAATAGAAAAGCTATAGCCATGCATCTTCTTGTTCAGATTATTTGTGTGTATCATTTGTACCATGTCTCGGGTTATCTATTCGGAACATCCTTTAGGAAACAGAAAGCTGTTAGCAGACCTTTTGTTCAATTCAATTCAAAAGAATATGTGCCACAGTAAACAGTGAGGGTTATACATGAGAGGTCAAACAAATGTTTTATTTCTTGAGCCTATACTGGATTGTGCATTATTCCGTTGGAGTAGATGTTGGGGCGAATCTTGGAGTTTGTGTTTGAAATTGGAACCCTTGTGTCTGCTCCCAGAGGCTGTGTTTTTGGCCTTTCTTGCAAAAGTTAATACCCAAATGCTCTTGAAAGATTGCTCTTTGGTATGTAATTCTGTGTGGGCAACATGCATAAGGTACACATAGGCTTGAGTAAGAAGAAGTGTTTATAGGAACCAAGACTACTGTCCTCAAAGACAAGTAGCATTGGATCAGCTTGAATCTTAAGCAGCTTTGAAGATGTACCTCTTAATGGAAACAAAGAGAGTTCATCATTATCAAAGGTATGGAAAGGGGTTTATCCAAAATTCTAACCCAATTTTCTATGTTATGGGGCAGAGCAAGCAAATTGCAAACTTGTAAATAAACCTTTCCATATTTCATTATGCTACCGCAAAGTTGTGCAAACCAGCGTCTTAAGTTCTTTATGTCACTATATTGCAATATGTGTGAGACTTTTAAGATTTCTATTTTTAATTTTGTCATATATATCATATCCAAGCTTTGTGATGTAAATGATTAATGCCTTTATAGAAAAAATACAAACATTGTTATTTGGAGATTCACTTATTGTGGAAAGACAATTCATATCTATAATAGAGGTTGTTTAATTGGAGTTTGAGGTAGCCATTACTCAGTATCAAATAATGTGGTTTCTTACCATACCATATACATCTTTCATTACATATATTTATTGCTATGCCTGACATGACCTAGCAGTGCCAAATTCAGCTTAAACCTATGGTACTGTAGCTGATGTGTACATAGTTGCACCCAGGGGTTCTTAATCTTTGCACCAACGATGACACTATCCATCCGATCATGTTAATGCGTCATGTGTAATAGGTCCCTTCTTTGCATTAGATGTGCAGTGTTGTAATCATAGATGGAGAAGAAGATTTAGGTCCATAGAATTCTTTAAAATCGATCTCTATCAAAAGTTGTTAACACTAATTTTTGCCAACTACGGAACTTAGTTTCTTACAGAACCTCGATCTTCTAGTTCAGCTACTGTTTAAGCAAGGAATTATGTTCCTTTTTTTAAAAGCATTTTGGGCATCAAATTAATTGCACTAGTTGATAGTTATTTCAGACAATTTGTTTTTGTAATTATATTATTGAGTACGATTATATTCATGTATCCAAATTAATGTAGTAGTATTTATTTATCTGTGACTTTGCATACATGCATGTTCATGATGAACTCTTTTTGTTACATATATATACTTCAACATTTTGTATTTTCTTTTTTCATGTAACAACACATATGTAGAGTGTTGGGTTCTTAAATGATAAAAGCAGTAAATCAGTTGAAGGTGATTGTACATATGCACCTGTTATGTGCAATATAAATGAACTCTTATTTAAGCTTTTAGACCCGAAAACAGACCGCAAAGGACCTTGTATCATTCACATACAGTGCGACCCAGAAAAATGGAACCAAGAATTATAGCTGTTTTATCATAAATTACACAAATTTGTAAAGCTTAGATCCTCCTCTTTCATTTGATGCAACTCAAATGATGCATATTTCACGCATGAGTGATTAAAAAAAATTAGAAGAAAGGGTAACATAAAGTCATCGATGGTAAATTCATTTGGTATGTGAATTTCAAAGAGAAAATCGCATTTCTAGGAAGTTCATTTTCTGCCGTTTTATACGACACCTCGATCAGGGAAAAATGAGCCAGGAATATAACAAAGTTCCGTTTGAAATAATGCTTACATTTTCATAATTGTATTAAACGAGTCTATTCCACTGGCTGTCTGCCCTAACAACAAACTTCATTGCTATTGCAGGCAGCCAGCCAGTGAAAATGAATTTGTTAAATACAATCATGGAAATTTAAAGATACAAAACTTTGTTATTCTTGAAAGGGCAGAAAATGTACTTTCTGGTACCCTTTCTTCAAATTGTTTCAAATCACTAATGCATGAAATATGCATCACATGAAATGAAAGAGCTTTACAAATATGTATTATTTATTACAACATTGATAATTCTCGTTTTTTCAGGGACAGCTGTAAGAATGCATGACAGATAAAGAGGAATTTCAATAAGAAAATTATTCTTTATTATCACTCAATATATCGATGCAGTTTGAAATGCTGTTGAACGCATACAAAGAAAATTTTAAGCAGTACAACCAAACTTTCCAGCTGATCTGTAAAAATGTACATTTTGTAACTTGTGGCTAGATGAACATGTTCAGAGTACCTTATTGCAGGTAAATAATACATCTTTGGTCCGATGCTTTTCAAATTAAAAATGGATACGATTTCATGGCATCTGTAAATTTGTAGAATAGAACACTTCATGATCCAACAATAAAATTCTACAGAGGAATATCAGTGTCTAGTAAGTATTTCATTAGATTTTTCATAAGCCACTTCAGATGTAGAAGTCCCATTTTGTGCATTTTAAAATATTCACTGCCAACATTTTGTTTGCCCTCGGGGAAAAGAATACTTCCATACACGCAGACCAGCAGTCATTTTGATGGGTTTTACAGTTTTATCTGCCCAGTGTCGTTGGAATGGCTTAGAATGGGGGTTGTATGTAAAATTGACAGTTCATGAAGATCTAATATATACAGATATACATTAAATGTTTATAAAAGATAAAAATTGAGTTCTGGTCATGCGATTGGAAGGTTGGTCACAAATCGTCGACCACCTTTCCCAGAACTCAACCACCCTGATTATTCAATTTCATGAAGGGGGGGGGGGGGGGGGGGGG
>BEXV01000094.1:70533-99633 GCA_003118195.1 Hemicentrotus pulcherrimus
ACCCCCCCCCTCCTCCGCCAGTCAGAGATAGTTAGTCAGGCAGGTGTACATAAATTATGGCGAAAAATATATTTGGCACAGAAAACGAGAAAGAGGGTCATTGTAAGAGAGTTGGTGATGAGAAAGAGAATGATAAAGAAAATGAGAGATATTTGATATATAATAGAAAAAACTAAGATATTATGAATGTTGATTTTAGCCGCTTATTGTTATCTGAACAAATTTATCATTCTCAACTCGCAAGGAAGTATCGACGAAGAAAATGCACAGATTTTTACGAGAAGTACACATAAAAAAAACATTCTAAAAACTATGCAGCTTTCAGATCGAATGAAAGACGCATAAAAAAGAAGTATATAGAAATCTTTTCCCAATATAAAAATATATACAGATTGTTAATCTATATTTCAACAACAATAATTTTATACATCAAATAGATTCTACCACACACCAGGAATATACATTTCCTTGTCAAACCTCAAAACAGATTGGCGAGCTTCATACCTGATTGGGGAGCCTATAGCCTACAATAGTATTTTCATTTACTTGGTTTAGTAAGTAGCGCTACTGTGGAACATTACTGTTTGGGAAATTGATATGATCACCTACACAATTAAAGGAGTCTTTGGAATTTATTCATCATTACGATTTTTGGAAATAAACCGCAGGATATTTGGTTATAATTATAATGGTTTCAGAAACATAACAGGATCGAAAAGAATTTTAAGCAAGCTACTCTAGGGCCATTTCAACATCCTACTGCATTGCCTACATAAAATTGTGCGGATTATGTAAGAGGCGACTGTCATACCCATCGCACACGCTGCGTCATTAAAATCGCGTTATAGCTGTGCTAAACAGTCCTGATAAGTGAATTAGCGCATAATGTACGTTAATTACCCAACAAAGTGTTTGCACTATGAATTTTGCATTTACTTTTTGTGCGATGTGACGCTCACATTGAGCGTCAATAACTACATCAGTACTATTGCTGACGCAGCGCTGCGTCAATAAAACGACGCCTCCTGCATAGCGCGGGCATGCATTGGAACATATTTCAATATAGGCAATACGCTAGAGACAACTGAAATCGCCACAGAATGGGTTTCTGAAAAGTATTTGTGCTTATTGTTTTTCTATGAACAACCTTAATTAACTGAATTATAATCAGGGGGAGGAGTTCCATTCGAGGCGGTATCAGCCTCCCGTCCCTCTTCGGTCGGTGTGTATTTCCCGGAGATGAAGGAAACACCATTTGACGTAGCGTATGCCGCAGTGTCGTCAGCCTCCGTAGCATACTCTCCCGTATAGCCATCTGGTATACGCCCGCCGCGACCAGGAGGGAAAGGCTTGTATCCGTGATCAATACGATCAACGTTAGAGGCTGGACCCCAGTCCCATGTAGGTTTCATCAAGAACGATACACGCTGAGGATAGAGAGAAAGAAGAAAGACAAAATAAAATATATTCAGTATTCAGCACTAATTGAATAAATAATGTATTGATCTATGGTTTCTTTTAATCCTATCGCAGTAAAAACTCAAAATTTCCAACCCTAAGGACAACATCCCCTATGGAACAATAATGATTCCTGGACATCTACGCCCCGAGCAACCACCTCTTTTAATCAATAACTCCCTAGTCTTTAGTCCCTTGTACACGAGGCGTTATTATGCGTACGTTTTACTGCGTCAGCAACTCAGGCTCTCTTTGACATGCCTTGCGAGAGTGACATTTACAAGAAGTGAAAGCAAAATGAAGAGTGCAAACATTGTTTTAAAATACATTGCTGCACACACTAAATGTCATTTATGGGCTCTACTAGCGCAGGCAATCGAATGACATCTCGTGAGCAACCGGAATCGGGAAAATAAGTGTAGCTTTTGATTGGGGTACTTGTCCAGTCGGAGGGCGGGGGTTGGGTTGATCAGCCCAAATACAAATTAAAATGCTCTCGAAATACACATTAAAATGCTCTCGAAAAACAGACCTTTAGCTTTTAACATGAATACTTCCAAGAAATCAACTTAAAGGCGAGTTCATTATACTATGGTATTGTTTAGAGACATCGTATTCGGGTTCCGTAATTATGCCATTATCTTGTCCACACAATTCAATAGATAACGGGCAGGGTTGTTAAAACTGATGCAGGTTTATTTTTTTATATTTTACCTTGAGGAAAGAGCCTTCGGCTAGGAAGATCATTGCATAGACAGAATAAGCAGGGACGACAAGGAAAGAAGCAAACGCCATTAACCAACCGATGGCCTGAGCCCAATCTGGGAAGACGTAATCGCCGTAATAAGCCGGCACGTAGAACACAAAGCCCAACACAACGATGAGCTAGATTTTGAAGAAAGAAAATGGGAAAGTGAGCATGATACTAAAAAAAATAGCACGTCTTAAAGTGAATTTTCTTCACATTTGAAATGAAAACAAAAGGTTCGACAAGGAAAATATCATGGTGTATCGTAGGTTAAGTGTTTTACAACGCGGCATTAATTCATGAAGCAGTTCTATCACGGGTACAGGAATGAAACTAGAAACAATTAAAAGCGAGATATTAATCATGATATATTTTCATATCTTATATCTAATAATATAAACAGTGCCAAGAGTGTAACTATGTTACTTGAATGTTACTTGAAATACCAAATGTTTTCTTAAGAAAACCAGATTGTGACGAGTAAAATCAATATTAGCACAACTAATTTCGGGCTACTGCTTGGATAAACGATGGCACATTGCGCTGAATACAATATTTTATATATAACGAAAAAAAACACATCAGCATCAACAAAAAAGGATTTCATGGGGCGTCGTTTTTTGAAACCATAACAAAACGCCTAAAGGAAACACAAATTTTGGTCTTGTGAGCTATCTGACATCTTGTTTTTTAGTATCGTGGACGTCAGAAAACTTTTCAGAAAGTCGACGAGACCGATGTTTTATATCTCGTTGGTGGTCGGTTTTGTGGGCTGTATAGCAAGTTCAATAAGAAGAACCTCCTAATTGGTGAAACCACCCCTTGCACAAGATATGTTTTATGAATTGTGGACGAAGTTTGATCAGTGTTTTCCACCTTACCAGCATAGCTAGCGGTGAAAGCACAGCCCAGCAGACCTGCCAATAGATGAAGACGTCATAACCAATCATAGCCCGGATGTCACCAACAAATCGCTTCAGACCTAAAAGAATGAAGGAGAAAAACAGAATCAACTTGGCGAATTTCCTTTGATCAACAAATGCGCGGGTTGGATATGGGTGTTCTTAACGAAAACGTTGCCATCACTAAAACGATGTCAAATCGACTCTATATCATAGGTCCTTTTGTAAACTTTACTATTCTGGTTAACCCCAACCCAAATCCATGTCATACTAGGAGCGGATGTATCCTGCATTAATTCCATGGGGTTTGGGAGAATTCAGTAGTCAAAGTATAAAAATGTTTAGTTTTTTTACGGTTTATGGTTCTTTTACGTTTACCAAAGTTCCTCTGATCAGTACAATGTTGAAAGGTGTTACACTGCCAATGACGTTTGATGATGAATGATCAACAGAAAATATGTAACTTTGGTGCTTTTGACGAATAAGTACCGTCATCAAATCCGCCCGACGGGTTTGGTGACATGACCAATTCTGCCAGAACACTCTACAAGATATACACTGGTTTAGGAGATGCTTACCATAGATGTAGCAAATACACAGAGCGTAGCAAGATGAGATGATGAATAGCGAGAAATATGCTGCATACCAGTCCATGAGGGTGAACACATACAAACCACCCTACGAAAATAAAGGAATAATTGGTTAGATAATCAGAGACAATGTATAGATTTGATTATAATTCTCACAATTATACTTGAATTTCTATCTTTACAACTTGTGTGATGCATGTTTTCCATACTTGGCATGTGATGCCTTTTGCGATTTTTGTTCCTGACCTAATATAATTGCTGGGGATCTGATGTCCTATAAAGTATACTACTGCTGCTACTAATGACTTGATTTTCAGAATTGTGCCCCCTTTGTTTTGCAAGATTTGGATCCGCCCCTTTTTGCAAGAGGGCTCAGCTAGAGGCATGAACTGCATGCATCCCTCACCTCCATGCACATGGGTATACCACACAGGAACAAACCGACACAGACACCAAGGGTAACGAGCCACTTCCACTTCTTTCTCTGGGCAGGACTGAGTTCATCGGCGATGGCTGTGATCAATGCTTCAGACATGGCGAACTATATTTATACAGGGGGGAAAAACATTGTAATTTTACTATAAGATTATAATAATATCAATAATAATCACAACAATGATAAACCGAGGAAATGAAAATAATAATCATAGTAACAATATTAGTATATCAAGAATGATGATCATAATGAAAATGAAAGATAATTAATTAAAATGATATCAAGAATACTATGCTTCTTTTTTCTTTTCTTTTTTCCAAAGAAATATTTTATTCAATCATTCGAGAGCAAGAACAAAACAAATGATTTTGAACAAAGTACATGTTGTGACATACTATACTTCTACCAACGATGTGTCTGTAATGGTTATTGATAGCAACGAAACTGATTCAAACTTCTAGAATTGGTGTTTGTAAGAAAAAGTAGTGTCTTATCAATTGACAGTTTCCGTATGTTTAGATATATTTCTGAAAATGTTATCATCAAAATTTTTCTCTTTTCCCCTGCGTCACTAAAGTATCTTCTGGCGTTTATAAGACCTTCGTACAGGTAAAAAGTGAACAGAATACACATAAATAGAGCCATGATCTTTCTCAGTTCTGAAAGAGAGATAGGGGCATCCATTGTACCTGACTGTCCAATCCTAGGGTCAGCAGCATGAAGAAGAACAATATAGACCAGAGCTGAGGAACGGGCAGGCGAGACAGTGCTTCAGGGTACACCTTGAACGCAAGACCAGGACCTGATGGTGTATAGATATTGGGAGGAATAATAACAATAATATATCAAAAATAATATCGCTAGTTATATTCGTTTGTCTCGCAATGTATGGTCAACAAGAGATCTAAAAGATCACGACGTTTCGTGCGCCGCTGCAACACTTCGTCAGGTGATTAAATATAATGTAAGCAAGCGTGTTTTATACTCTACGGGCGGATCCGGCAGTCAAATAATATAGTCACGTTATCTTGTTTAGCGTTTAATACTTCGTCTATAAGTGCTTAATATTGTGATTATTATTACCCCGATCATTGGATTCAACAACAATTGGGGTAAACAACATGGCATTGGAATTTCCTTTGAGTAGATTTTTCGAAGGCAGTTGGGATCGTGTTCGAAACAATTTTAATCGAGGATGAATAAACAGGGTCATCAGGGAGATAATTCATATCTAATTGCATAGAGTTTAACGGCATATAATTAACACCCTTATGGCTTTCAGTGAGAGTTGTAATGGAGAAGACTGGTTTGTTATTTTTCTAAATAACATAATCGGACACAGGATAAATCAACCGCTTGTCATTGCACTAGCATGACAGTGGTTTCCGGTTGTCGAATGGGTCAATATTATTGATTTGATAATGAGGTAATTGATCTATTCGTACATAAGCAGGAAATGAAGTCACAAGCCACACTTATCAGATAGATTTACCAGGTGCATATTTCATCAATGGACAAAATATATATATGTGGTATTATATTAATCATTCATTGTAATCTTTATTTAAATCAGGCAAAAACGTAATTGCTCAACCTCGATAACCACCGGATGCTGGGGATGATATTTTGCTTGTCAAAATGTCGCCTCTTCAATTCACAATTTAATTACCATTTTTTTGTCATATGAATTGAATGTCACTAGCTTCTCTTGCCACGGGACAATACATAATATATGCTGGTTGAAACAGCAATATCATCAATAAGTCATTATTATATTTTGCTATTTGGAACGCCGTCTCCAGATAACCTAGCTTTCAACCAGGGCCCCGTCTTACAAAGAGTTGAGATCAATCTCAACATGACAATGGCATATCAAGATCATCGTTACATGCGCGTATTGTACAGCACGCGCACTATCAACCAATGAGAACCGTTGTTTCAAAACTGCGATCGATCGCAATTCTTTGTAAGACGGGGCCCAGGTAACGTTCTTCCACAATTTTATTTCAATTTATACTGTTCAATGAATTAATAAGAAGTATATTCTTACCGGAGGCGACTACGTCTTTGACATCGAGCCCGCTGTCGTGAGCCATGAAACCCAAGACGGAGAATATGACGAAACCAGCGAAGATACTCGTCCCACAGTTGATGAAAGAGACCATGATAGCATCCCTGCGATGGCCATCAGAATGATATTTTATTTTCACCAGTTTAATGATGCATTCAAATACCTATGTATCACTAATTTATAAAATGTTCAAAGGTTCGTATAATTATGCACATTATTATCTACAGTTCAATAAACTATCACTCTAATAGAATCTTAACTAAATATTGTGATAATGTTCATGGTATTGTCAATATCATCATATGTTTTCATGTGAAATAATCGACACAAATTATGTTTGTAATGATTATAACAATAAGCCGTTCTTGTATAGCGCATATCATACTATGATATAATGTAATTTAAATATTTTCAAATTCGTTCAGGCTAATATAACTATTTAAACGATAACAATATTATTTCACGAACTACTTCATAGCGTTTAGTTATAGGAAGGGGCACTTGTCATTTGAAAAGGAATATTTCTTTACTCGAACAATTTATTCATTTTCCACTCTCACTCGACAGCCGAATTTTGAACAAAATGTATAAACATCATTGATGAATTTGAACTAAAATGTTTCAATTTTCTTTAGAACAAATATGGTACCAATAATAAGATTTTGTATGAAATTTATGAATGAGACGTACTTATAACAGTTGTTCTTGAACTTATTGTAGCTGGCAAAGGTGATGAGACTTCCGAATGACATACCAAGGGAGTAGAATATCTGGTTTGCAGCATCCTTCCATGGCTAGAAAGAAAATGGTAAACATCAAAGCATTATTTATTCGAATTCCATAATTAATGATGTCAGGAGTGGGATGTCTCTGCAAACGGAATTCCCCCCTATTGTTCATTTTTGTGTATTGATATATATATATATATATATATATATATATATATATATATATATCTCATGACTATTACAACTAGATCAATCAAATTGAACTCAATTCATGCCTACAGTTCACATATAATTTGTTTAATGTTTTGGTTTGGCTGCAGAGACATACTGAATTAATAAACTCATTGCTGGAACTCTCGCTTTAGTTTTATTTCGCCTACCATGAATTGGAAGATCTACAACTACTACAACTGCTACTACTACTACTACTTCTACTTCTACTTCTACTACTTCTACTTCTATATTTCTAATACTACTACTACTTCTTCTGCTACTTCTACTATGGCTTCTACTACTATCACTACTACTACTACAACTGCAACTACTACTACTACTTCTACTTCTACTACTTTTACTACTACTACTACTACTACTACTACTACTTCTACTACTTTTACTACTGCTACTACTGCTACTACTAGCTTTTACTGTTATCATTGATGTTACTAATATCGCTACTATTCATACTACTATTTCTTCTATATTATTACTTATCTATTAACACTTCAAGAAATACTATCAATTATGATCCTCCTTCTAAAGTATTTCAATCAGGAAAAGAAAAACAATAATTTCTGTGATTTAATTACCTCTGGACTTGCAAGCTTTTGGAAGTCTGGCTTGAGGTAGAAGATGATTCCTTTGGCAGCACCAGGGAGCGTGACACCACGGATGAGAAGAATGAAGAGAACGATGTACGGGAAGGTAGCCGTGAAGTAAACCACCTGTCCAGATTAATTACAAAAAGAAGACTTAAAGTGGTCCAATCTTATCATAAAGGGTGTAGGTTTTTAGGATGATGAATATATTATACCGAGGATGAAGAAACACTGAGAAGCTCATCAACACAGATTGTCCGCTAAGCATGTTCAGAGGTTCTCATCTGATGACATGCTAAATGTATGACCTAATAGTTTGCAAAAGGTATGATTTCTCCCTAGACCAAAACAGGGTATCTCATATGTTCATAATTAAGTTATGTTCCTTTATGTACTATGGAATAAGTGGGGTTGAAGTGGGGTTGATCTACCGGCGGTAAGGATGCAATGTTAAAAGGAGGTATCTTCAAAATAGGGAAAACGACGAGTGGCCAATGTATGGGCATTATCAATCCATGAGCTAAAACATACAGATGTTACAGCCCTTTAGCCTCCCCCTGAAGGGGCCTTCCTCGGATCCCTGTTAAAAGTAACGTATAAAATTACACACCTTTCCTGCTGATTTGACTCCTTTGATTATACAAAGGTAGACAATAATCCAGGCAGCGACGAAAGCTCCGAACACATCCCAGTTCATTGTGCCCATATCATCAATACTGTCTGTCAGACCATGCACTCGGTAACTGAAGTCATAAAACAAAAGATTACATGAAAAACAAGAACTATAATTGAACTGTTTCATAAAAGTAGTCATTAATAACATCACTCATGTGCACACTCACAGTTGCGTGCAACGTCTGTGGAAGGAAGACAAATTAGGGTGACACGACATTTGCTCCTGCGACAATTGCTCCGGGCTTTATTTCGTCTAAGATGTAGGGTTAGGGTTAGGGTTTCAATAGGGTTTTATGTTAGGTTTTATGTTAGGTTTAGGGTTAGGTTTAGGGTAGGGTATAGTGTTAAATCCAGGGTTGAAGTTGGCCATTCGATTAGTGTATGAAATTTACAGCGGAGCAATTGTCGCCGGAGCAAATGTCATGGAATCACATGCGGGGTTGCCCGAGAACAACCCCACGTCCCCCTTATCATTTTCATAGGCCTCAATATATATTTATTAAAGAACTGTATCCGAAAGCACGTAATACATTGGTTAATGTTCAGTGATGGTAATGGCAATATAATATTGACTGGGTTCAAGAAGTTTGTTGAACGGCACACAAAAAGGTGACCTTCCGTTCTTTGTTGTATAGTTGCGTTAAAGGAGATCGAGATGGATCGAGATGTTCGGGGGGAGGGGGAAGAAGGGTAATGCCTACTCACGTCCAGTATTCTTCGCTGGGGCGGACCGACTGAGTCAGGTTGAATGTGCCGTTAAATAAACTGGAATCGAAACAGTTTTCTGTGTTCCAGGAGTTGTTGCAGTTGGACCAAGGCAACGTAGACTGGCAGGATGCTCCCATGTAATAGATGGTCCAGGCTACGATGACGTTATAGTAGATGGCCACTAAACCTGACAGGACCATCATGCCAATACCCATTCCTTAATGAGGCAGAGGAAAAATGTAAATAATAAACAGGTGGATATGAAATTCAATTCATTATGACTGTTTCTTGGACAGTACGTTTGTCAAAACAACGATTCTTTAAGGAGCATTCAAATAATACACTTTTATAGAAAAATCTGTGTAAAGAAAGAAAATGGCGTGTTTTCCCATTAGTATTACCAGAATGTCTTGGTTTTGGGAACATTTCGTGATGTTACGTTTTATGACGGTGTGCATTATATATCTTTCATCTTCATTTTACGCCTTCATGTGAATTCCACGGCGGAATATTCAGGTCAGTAATCCAAGATCAAAGACCTTCAGCGTGGTCATAGGTAATCTAATGTTGCCTTACATTAATATCCTAAAACTCTTGAAATACTGTACATTAATTTTGAAAGGAAAGTATAAAGGAAACGAAACATTTGGGTTATGCCTCCACACAGACCGCAAAACCAATTTATGATCGCTGATAACCTCATTCATTCTCGCAGTTTCTCGGTCATTCTAGTTCATTTTTTATCAGTCTGTTATCGCTTTTGGTGTCTATTTTGTTTTGTAACAGGGTTTGAGACACATGATTGCATAGACTGCTACGATTCATTAACGACGTTTTACTTCACCCGAACATAATTTCAATGGGATAAACAGCAGGGTATTGTTTGCATTTCCCTTTAAAGATTTCTCGAAAATATTTGCGATTTATATTTATGGTATATAATAAAATCGGATTCAAAGGCGGGACGGAGATGGGGGAGGGGGCGGTTCCTTACCTCTGAGGAGTGGGACCACATTCCAGCATCCAATGCATCCCAGACTTGAGAACTGTCCGATGGAGAATTCCATGATGAAAAGAGGTGCACCAGCGATGGCCAAGAAAATGATGTACGGGATGAGAAACGCCCCTGTCATTAATGAATAAATTGCCGAATCGAAAAAAGGGTAGTTAGCACAGGTTTCTAGTAAATTTTCAAACGGTATGTAATGTATAAGATATTGTGAAGAGGTAGAGATGATAAATGATATCGAAAAAGTAATCTCGAGAAAATGAAACATAAATTATGATTGTGAGAAAATGAAATGGAATAACTAAGAAGCTTTGATTGATTTAAAGCCACTTTTATACCATTTCATTTCCTTACAAAAATTATTTATATTAATATACATATAAATTCAATACCATTTTACGAATGATATAGCAGCATGTCACATGAATTCATATATATGTCTCGTAAAAAATGAGAGACTGCAAAAAGAAAACATACCTTATTGTAAGATAATCATTAACACACTCGACATACAAAATATATATAGATATAAATATAATCTAGCAAATTACATAATTAATAGTTAATTAGTAAACATATTTATTCAAAGTCATATAAGATTGTTTAGTTACGAAAAATTACATCTCATACTCCAACATCATTACATAGCATTGATAGTGTTGTAAGCTTTCAGAGAATGAAAACTATGCACATTCAATGGTATCATGCACTCATCTAATAAAGAAATCTGCATTTACGTGTTTCTATTAAAAAAAATATAAATGATGATAATCATGACGATGAGTCGGTTGCCCTACGAAAAGTTTGTGATTTAAAAACCCTTTTCAGATATATTTTCGAATAAAACCGTTTACTCTCTTTATAACACCGATAAATATACTGCATATTGAAAAATTCCTTTACGAGCCATTTGAGTGTGGGCCATAACTCTAGATTGAGGCCTTCTTGATCCATTGTAAAAGACACCAAATTTATGATTTTATAGTGCTTTATTTTATATCGCAAACGATAAAAACCCGAAAAAGCTAATTTCACCAAAGTTCATTCAGAAGGGCTTTCTGTTTGGGCAGCCGAGCATCGACAATCATTGGAAATCACGAACCCTTTAACATAAATGTTACAATTAATTTTATAAATAAAACAACCGTCTTCTTCAAGATAGATGTATATTTGTATCAAGTTGTGTCAAGATACTTTGTCAAGATATTTTGTTCGGTTGATACCGTTAGACTGTTGTAGTAAGCTAAAGTCGTTTTTAATGTTGATTTTACCTTCATATTAAATAACCACTGTCTTTGTATCGAGTATGGTTTGAATAGAGTGTAGTCGACATGAAAATCATTCTTTTCAGAGAACGATTTTTTTAATGACGTGTATGGTGAGCAGGTTGATGATAAAGATTTATTGTATGTTTTATGAATCAGTACTTCGTGTTTAATCATAAACTATAACAAAATAAATCCAAATACAAAGAGTAATTTTCCAAGCAAATATTTGCATCAGATTTATGGACTGTTTTGTATAGAGATCGCGTGCATTGCAAAGGGGCGGAGGCTGGATATTCACCTCATACGAAATCGTGTCGGTAAATTTGTTCATTATATTTCTTATTTAAAAGTTGGATGAATATTTCTCGAATTATTTATATTGCTTCCATTCGGAATTTCTTTGGCTATAGCCCATTAGATCGAGAGGGAGAACAAGTCGGTCTCGTGCGCCTTCCAACACCGTTCTTTAGGTTTACTAGACCGATGGCCGGCCACAAGAACGACAGCCAACTTGACGCACACCATTGGTCTAGTGGACCTTCCGACAACCTTTTTGAGGGTTCACTAAGCAGAGCGCCTAAGAGACAGATAGTCCTCTTGACCGACAATGTCAGTATTTTGAGCTTTCTGGTAACTTTTTCGAGGGTTCACTAGACTGACGGCCCACGTAACCGACAGCATACTAGACCGACAATATAAGTGTCATTGGCCTTCTGAAAACTTTCTTTAGAGTTTACTAGACCGTCGGCCCCTTGGACCGAAATTGTCTAGGATCCCTTATGTATTTCTTAGTTTCGTCCGTCTCACGGGCTGTCGGTCTATTTGGATGACCCTCTTTTAAGCGTTATATATTGGGTAATGGAGCATTTATTTTTATTCGTAAATCCCAAGTTAAAATACAACAACGACAACCTAAAGAACAGAGTAAACAATGGTAACATAAGTTTTAACACCTATAAACACTCAAAAAATAATCTTAATGGCTTTACTACTTCTTAAAACATGTTTACAAAATATAAAACAAGGCTATATTACATAGATATAAAAATAACACACTCAAATCACATGACATGTCCTTTCAATCGACAATATACCTTCAAAATCGCTTTCTGATGGAAAAGGATGAAACGTGCAACCACCAGAAATATTAGGTCTGGGGGCGAGAGAGAGAGAGCTCATTCGAGACCTGTATGTTCAATATCGAATTGTAATACAAAATATTGGAAATGGTAACAAAGTCTGTATAGTTAAGTGTCCACCTGTCAAAACGAATGCAAAGGGTGCTTGCAGGACTAAGGTGATGCCTACGTTTGGGGGAAGGTTTGGGGCAGATTGTGGTGATGGTGCGGAAATGCAGGGTGCGTTGAAGAAACTGGTTGCTAGGGAAACGGGTGATGCTTGCAATGAGGAAAATCTACTAAAGTACTAGGTATGGTACACAGGTTAAATATGAAAAGGGTTAAGTGGAGAACAGTGGAGGAGTTTTTTTAAAAAGTTGTTATCACAGTATCTGTGAAATTATATAAACAGTTCATAGATGTGGTCGAAGATTAATTTTGATCAACAGTAACATCGAGTATCATCATCCCCATTGATGTTATTTAAAACAAATCAATACCATCACAGTCATAAAACCGTCAAAATGACTATCAACCTTATCTCTCTTAGTGTAGTTCATCTGTTATACAGCTCTCATCTTCAACAGTTTCATCATCACCAACACCGCTATCATTGATATGTTCACGATCACCATATTATCATGGATGGCATCATGCTTATTTCCTTTATCATCATCATCATCATCATCACCATCATCATCACCACCATCGTTATCATCCCCATCATCGTCATCATCATGATCATCATTAAACATATTGCAACACTGGTGGCCTCCAAGTGTACCTATATAATGATGCTATGATAAACACATTGGTATGAAAACATAGTTATACAAAGTTAGACACAACATAACATCATGCGCTTTATTCAGTTCCAGACACTTATGTTGTCTAAGACAAAGTTATGCAAATCTAAAGGTGAGCATGGCTAGTCATGTGATTCTATTCTAAGATGTGAGCGCTGTATTTTTTCCCTCTCTATTTACTTTGCGAAAGTCCACAATTCATCACGGACGTAGTAACGCCTACAGTAAATAATGAAATAAAAGACAAATACCATGTGTAAACGCAGGAGATTCAGGGATCAAAAGGGGTTTACTCAAGGAATATTGCGAGCTTCAGCTATAAGGGAGCTTTCTTTTATGATACCAAATCGACCTCGATCAAGTGGGTGGAAAATCATATTAATATATTTTACAGATAAATATTGTATCTACGTAGTTAACAGGCCAACATCAAATCATCATAATTTGGAATAGTTTTGCTCGATTTTATCTAGGGTAGGGGTTCATAATCTATGCTCAGGGAAAGGAAAACTTTTGACAGTATACTTTTTTTGTAATAAGTAGTATAGTATAGTACTCGATCATTCGGGATATCGGGAAAAGCAAAGCAACCATGCCAGAATGATCTTAACCAAAGACATCAAGAGCTGAGGAAGTGTATACGCTGTTTATAGCTGCATTGGGATAAAGAGCTGTGGACAGTTTCTTTGCTATATTTATTTTTAATAACGATGATTTACAAGACAAACAAATGCTTACGGAATGAGTGTCATATACAAGAGAATGTGAGCATTTGTTTCAAGTGAAATATATTTCTATGCGGATGGTGTTTATGGTCTTGGCCTAAAGGCAGTGAAGCGATGTTTCAAACAGTGACTGAAAATACTGTATTTTGTGAGAATAATAGCAATGATAGGGTGTATATATCACTCATGCAAAGTACGTGAGTAATCAAGCAGGATGTAACAATTTACATATTCTGAATTAAAAATGAAAAGCTCATTTAATTTATAAATAGAAGTTCTGAACTCAAAGTGAACTTCTTTGATACTCGTTAACGTACTGTCTTTACTGAGATTACTTAGATTCAATAGATGTACTAATATTGTTGTTTGCTTTAATTCAGTTTTTATTAAATAATTCATTTTTAACTAGCTTAAAGATGCATATGTCACGTTTTATGCATATTATTTATTGCTGCGACCAAAACCTAATTTGAATTAAAACAAAGAAAAGAAAATCTCTCCTAAAGGAACTTGTTTTTGATCATAAATTAATTTAAGCGAGACGAAAGAATAAAAGAACCCCAAATTGTTATTCCATCATAAAAATAATCTCCTCTAATTATACTCTTACCAATACTTCTTATTCTAAATATTAATCACTTAATTACGCTCTATGTCTTTGTATTATGTTTTGTTTGGGAATGTATGTTTGATGTTGTCGGAATAACTGGCGAAAATTGACATAGCTCTAAGAAGTTATATCAACTATCACACATAATGTTACAACATTGTCAATGAATGTTTAAAGCGTGCATTGCGGTGAGGTCCGATTTGCGGTGAACATTTTGATTACTTTAAATGAAGCACAACATATAAATTTGTTTGCATGAATATAGAAAGTAAAGTTTTGATACGAATTTCAAACGTATTGTGTTAAATTTATTTAAGAAAGTCTTCAACGACACAAACAAAAATCAGGCACTTAACTTGGCACAGTTGAAATGGAGGAGATTAAAATAATGAGAATGTTTAGTAAAAGCAATGGTATTTTGATAATTCACCAATACGAAACGTTCAATACTTTGATTCATGAAAATAAGAAATATATATATATCAAATATAGGCCATACCTTTGTTTCATGCTTCAACATTAAAGTTAATAACATATAAAAGCACAAACAACAAAATTATTTACACGGCACAACTGCATTATGAAACGTAATATTCTTGTTGTGTTCACCGAAATAAATAATATTTCCAAAGCTAAATGCCTCCATCATCTTTAATAAGTTAAATTGTATTTTTCGTTCTGAGGACGGGTTCAAAACCTCTCACTATCCCCTTGAGCATCGAAAGATCATAATCGTGGGCCTATACTATTCAAGTACTGCACGTCATAAATTTATTGTACCACTCATGCAGAATTATTGAATAACCTGAACACATCGATATTCTTTCGGTAATGTTCTAGTATACATTATAGAGTGCAAGCACTCTCCCTCCATATTTTACTGAGACAGATAAACCCTTACCCTCAATCAGGTTTAACAAACCCCAAATTAACTTCCAACGTTAAACCCGATTTTGAGCAACAGCTTAAAGCCCCTCTAAAGTGTTGGGAGCCCCAAATTCGCTAAGAATTCGATGGCAAAATGTCACTTAAGTTATATCATAATGTGAAAGAGGCTGTCATTTAATGACACACTACTGGCAAGATTCTCCCCCCCCCCAAAAAAAAAAAGTGTTTGGAGACAAATATTGACAAAAGAATACATAATTTGTATTTCTGTTGTACGCAGAAAACCTAACTCATGTATTTTATCATCAATATTCGAATTTAAAAACATTTGTTTTGAAAATGCTTGCAGAAATGTGTGTTAAATGACATCCTCTTCCATATGTTGATACAATATAAGTAAAATGTTGCCATCAAATGTGTGGGGCTCTCAACACTTTAGAGGGGCTTTAGGCCCAACGTCGGGTTACAATCTTAGTAGGAAACGGTCCCTGTATGTCTATAAGTGAGGTCCTACGCCTCAAAGCAAGAGATATCAAATATGCTGAGAGTTACATCCATACAAAAAAATCCGAGTGACTGATCTCAACAATGCGATTGGACATTTTTTAGAACTCAGAACAAGAGATCCCAAGCACTGGGTATTGGAACTAAAATATTGGATAGTTAGGTTTCGAATTATGAGGTCTCAAATAATTCGTGCGTCAGAACTTAAATACTTTTAGTGTTAAATTTCAACACCTCAAAAGGTAGTCTCCTGCCATTCAGGACAAGAGGCCTGTTAAAAAACCTATAAACTATGAATTTAAAATAGTTGGTAGTGTAAAATTTAAAATACTTTAGGAGTAAGATCTCAAACAAGAATTGTTTTAGATCTCAAAAACAATACTTATTTGAGATTTATCGCTATGAGTTCTAAAGACTACCTAACGAAATGTTGAGATATATTGCTGTAAGTGCTATAAGTCTATCAGTCAAAATGTTTAGATTTAGCACTCAATTTATATAAGATCTAACACCTGAAGTATTTGAAATACGTATTAGGTACTCGTACTCAAGAGATCTCAAAAAAGATTACAAACATTTTGAGTGTTGCATCACATCTCTTAGAGTAGTTTGGTTCTAATATTCAAAACACGAAATACCAAACACTTTGGATCTTGGTATGTTTTAGTGCTAACAGCAAAATATTTCGATAACGATTGTGATCGATAGGGTACTAGCACGCGCAGCAACTTAACTCAAACAATTTGAGTCTTAAATCTCATCTATTATAGTATTCAGAGTAGAGAAAACAAAATATCTTGGGTCTAGTTTCGAATAGAAGACTGTAATTGGGAAGTTTATATCACTTGAGCAGTAGAGAAAAATCTGAGTGCAATATCGGAACTCGAATAATTTGTCATATTTTAAGTGGAATTTAAAATTAGACAAACATAATCTCAATATATCATTAAACCAGGTATTGAGAGACCAAAACCTCTTAACTGAGAGCCGCAAATTGTTAACGTTTTAAATTGAAAACAAAATTAAAATCCTATAATACATGATATAAAAGTAAAGGAGTATTATACTCTTCGGTTCGATGCATGCAATGTGTAATATAGGCCCACGACTATTACTCGATGAATATCATTATGTTTGCGCATGAAACAAAGGTATTGACAAAAAAAAAAAAAAAAAAAACTGGAAAATTACTGCATTTCAAAGTCTTAAAGGTACTATTTATCATTTTAGAGAAAAAGTGGAGTCTTTGAATTGTTTGTGAATCTGTTTATAGAATTCTTGACAATTCAGTCTGAGAGTTGCAAGGAATATGGGTATCATGTACAGTTGTTATTATTGAAATCGGGATTTTTTTCTTTCAGGTCCCTTTTTTTTAAAGGATGAGACAATTCTGTGATTGTAGTTCTTGGTCACATTAGCGTCCACTATATTCTGACATTTTTCGCGTCATGGGTCAAAGAAATTTCACATAGTACCTTTAAAATCAAACAGTATAGAACCGCCTCTTGAAATATGTTCCACACCCTTTTTCAATTTGTGAGTAAATAATTAATTTCCTATAGGATGTCATTCCCATCTTGCAAAATGTTTTGTTGTAATCAATCATAATTTCATATTTATCATGCAGAAGATTATTTTTCATTTCATTATATTCCATTTCAATATGTTAAACACAAGGTTTGTCAAAAGTTTGATATCATATAACTAGTGGCGGTACTATCTGGTATAAAAATGGGTGTGGTTTCCCTTAAAGGGTGAAAAGGAGTGAACATCTTACCCCCTCCGTTCTTAAAGCAGAGGTACGGGAACCGCCAAACGTTACCCAAACCAACAGCATACCCTACGGAGGAGAGGATGAAGTCCATCTTATGACCCCACTGTTCTCTCTCCTCCTCCTCCTCCTCTCCAAGATCGACCTTCTCCATGTCCTTCTTCTCCTTATCAGCCTGGAGATGAATACAAAATGATAAAATGTATAAATGAATGTTCATAACCATCAAAAAACAATTTCAGATTAAAAAGTAGGTTGCACTCTGGTAAATGGTAAAATGAGTGTTACATTCTTACCATGTAATTTTGGAAGAGTATCAAAATATGGGGGGAAAAAGTTAGAGCTCTTCAAAAGAATTTGAGTAAAAATAGAACTTTTGATACTTCTTGTTCCCTTCTCGCTATCAATGTCTCACCGAACTCTTCATGCTCGAAAGTATTAAATTTATTGTGTTGAATGGCTTGATAACGAGTAAACAAATTATTTCCCAGGTCATGCGGCCACGCTAATTCAAGTTTGCATAATACGAAGTCAAAACCTTTTCTTAGCTTCGAGATGAAGTACAAATTGAATTGTTCAGAGTAAAACCAGAATGTTTGAAACTTATTGTTCCCTTCTCGATTCCATAGATACACCGAACTATTCATCCTCGAATGTATTGATTTATATGTGTTGTATGGTTGGATAAGGAGTAAAAGACATTGAATATTTGTCAGGTCATGTGGCCACGCTAATTTAAAGGAAACCACTCCCCATTTTATAACTTTACTTATTCTGGGTGATTTATTATATTCTTGCCCATTAATCTACAATATTCCCCACCAAAGTGTATGAGAGAGGCATAAAGCAAGAATAATGGACAGTTTCTCAGCACGACATGGGAATGGCCATTTTCTTGATAACATGACGCACTATGTGAAATCGGTTATCAAGTAAATTAATTCAAAATTGGATGCGCCTTCGTTTCCAGGTACGTGTGGTGCTGGTGAAGCATATCATTCACCTACTATTATCCTTTGTAACAGCTATTTATTTAAGGGGGTGTTTCTCCTCAATATTCTCCGAACTAAAAATAAAAGGAGCTATATTGAATTTGTTGTGTAGAATAAAGGTTGAGTTCTGGGAAGAGGTGAACAATAATTTGTTAGCATTATCATTGTTATTATGCAAGTGTAGAAGAACATCAGAGAAAAAATGTTCCCTGAAAAGCATGGCTTTTTAAATGCCTTTATATTCTAAATATGACATGTAACAGCCAAAAAATAAGGACCACAATTTCATGCCACAAGCTTGTTTAGTCTCGTATACATCTTTCTGTGCACAGTGCTTGTAGATCTTACATTCATTACTAATGACAATCAGCGGCACTGTCAAAATATAACAAGAGGTCACATCATTCAAATTCTTCGATCCGTTTTTCAAATTTAAAGTGGTGTCAATTTCAAAAATCAACTAAAGGGCAGTTTCAATATACTTCAATATACTGCATAAATTGCTTATTAGGAAGTAGTTGAACATGTTAAAGAAGGTTTCCCATGAGGCATTGCCCCGCAGCAATCGAAGCCAGATCCATTTCACATTAACCCCAATAAAGCTCCACCAATAAAATTTATGGCTTTGACCAGGGTGAAAATTAAGGGTTTCAGATGATTATTTTAAGTCCAGTACCAATGATAAGAAACATACAAGTACTGATGAGATCTTCTGCATACTAATAAAATCATAAAACTGAAAATTCCAGTGCTGTGACTAAACGGTGTACGGAAATTTGTACAGAGCCCGCGCAAACGAATTCGAAACTACAAGTATAAAACTTTTTTTTTTAAAATCCCAAAATGTTAGTGTGCTATGTGAATGAGTGCTATATCTACCTCTAAGCGAGAAACTGATAGCTTAAAATGTATAAGGGTAGTTATGAAAATATCATGAAGTATCAATAGAACCGAAAACTGCATCGTTAATGAACGAAATTCTCCGTGAACAAAATACACAGGTGCCTTATACAGTATTGGCAAAATTCGCCAAGTCGATAAACGTTTTCAATACTGGGACGATACCATCCGTTGGAAACCGACCTTTACGGACAATAATTCTATTTCTCCTGGTTGTACGACACTTGCCAGGATTCTTAACTTCCCCTGGTCCCAACACCTTTCCCTAAGCCTACCTTGAAAATCCAATTTCGACCCTTACCCTAAACCTTTGCAAAATAAAGCCCAGAATAATTATTGTTATCGGAGCACTATTACTCCAATACGCACATACAAGGAAAGGAGTGCAAAAACTTAAAAAGAAGAAGAAAACAGAAAAACTGAATAAAATCCCGAAAAAAGAATATATACAAAAATGGAGAAGAAAAACAAAAAAGAGAAGAAATAGAAGCAAAAGAAGAGAGAATACTATTTTGGTAAAAGCGTTATCATCATGCATGAACAATGGCGTAACATAAGTCCGCCCACTGAGAAGGCAATAAAAATCAAATGTACAGTGCTACTATTGAGGGGAGGATGTGGGAGTGGGTGTGCGTGTGGGTGTGGGTGTGGGTGTGGGTGTGATGGAAGCGATCCAGCCGTTTTCTTGTCTGATCATCAAAGACTAAATGTCTTTCGACATGTCCTCATCTAAAATGTATCGACCGTCAAACGGAAGTTATTCATTGAATATCCTTTGCAAACGACGATACTACTTTAGATATAATTAGTTCATGAACACCACGAAGTCAGTTGCTGAGGCTTTTTCCACGAAAAATTGTATGATTCATTTATTAACTTTAAGTGATAATGTATGAAATAAGGGTCGTCAAAAAGAGAAATGTGTAAATTCACCAAATTTGATTGTCAGATTAGAGTTAAAGATACAATTACATTATTCAAACCTATACATGAAAGACAAATCAAGGGTTTTGAGGATGCTGCTATATTACCTTACAACCAATGTATTTTCAAATATTTTTTGACGTTCTGTATCAACGTATATCCATTGTATCATTTTCAATTTGTGCGTACTGTAATTGTGTCAAATAAATCCGTGGACGGGTTTAAACAAATTTCAACTATGACAAGCCAGCGGAAGAAATTGATGAATTATTAGTTTAAGTGTGGATATCTGAATCAGTACAGGTCAGTTAGCTGAAGGAGAAAATCATAAGGGTAGGAGAGAGGGAGAGAGAGAGAGAGAGAGAGAGGAAAAATTTGAATATAATTTATATATTATCCATTATATATATATATATATATATTTATATAATTTTTTTCTCTCTTTTTGTTTGTTTCGTTGTTGGTCCTGGAATGCAATTAACAATATAGTAATTACATCGAAAGTAAGAAGCAAAAGGTGAAAATAAGAGACTAAACTTGTTTCAATATACATGAAACCGATATAGAAGTATACAAATAAAAACGGGAGAAAACAAGACGGATAATTGAATTATTCAATTGTGACAGGAAAATGACTTGATGAAGAATCTCGGTCAACTAGTTTGGCTCTTTCTGGCTGTTTGTATTTTCAGCAAATTTAATCTAACTCATTGACCAATTAAAAAAGACATTACAGAAGCGATAGAGCAACACATCAAGGTAATACAGAATATCATCATCAAAATAAAAAAAAATAGACTTCTAAAAAAACAAAAAATTGTATAGATTATTGGGATGACCTCCGTGTATGGGGAGTCAAAACGGCGGAAATCTTTACAAAATGTTATTGTTAAAACTACAAAGAAATTTACCACAGAAAAAATAGTTCGGGTCACTAAATAATTAATCAAAGACTAGTTTATTTTTCATCCATTTGGTTCTTAAAAAGTTGGTTGAGATAATTATGTCGGTCATAGTTGAATACAAGAAGAAGAAAAAAAAAACAACAATGCAAAACCCTCGGGTTTAGGTTTTATCTAATGGACTGATGAACGCTATGATTTGGACCCACAATACTTTAAATAACTTATTATCATTTATTATTTAAATTAGAACCGTTAATCCATTTGCCTCATTTAAGATCTCTTATTATAGTTGACACTTGTTGGTTGTTTTAGTTTCGATCAAATACCCAACTTGCCTATTCACTTTCTGTCCGTCAGCCCATACAACCGAAACGAAGCTAACCTTACAAACTGAATTTATGTTTAAAAGAATATCAAAATCTATTTAGTTTCCCCTTTGCTCAGCACCACAATCGAAAATACTCAAGTTGTTTCAAATCAGCGGTATAATGCAATTATTGGTTAAAGTAGCGCTTTTCAAACAATTAGTTTTTATCAAAATTAAGTTAGTTTTCAAAAGTCAATGGAAGAATTTGTAAAGCCTTTTTGAAACTCAAAAGGCTCTAAAACAAAAATAGTCTCCGTTCATTAATATTGGGTCAATTTTGAATATCAAACTCTATATCTACCTGCAAATTCATGAATAACAATAAACATGTTAGATTATGTTATCTTAGATAGCCCGATCACATTAATAAGCCTGTATCACATCAAAGAATATGAGATGGAGTAGTTCGTTTGCCTTCGTGCTAACGTGTCGCGTGATCTAAATAGAGGTTAAAGAAGCAAGTTACCTTTCACTTAAAAAAAACAAAACAAGAATATACAAATCTAGCATTCCTACATTAGATTCATATAATGGTCATTATCTTCCTCAAAATACTTAAGATGTTTAATACCGGAACTGGTTCTGTCTTTCCTATTTACCTCTTCTTTCTCCCTTTTAATTTTTTTCTTCTCAGAATTTGTCTGTTCTATGAATTATTCTACTGATAATGGACTTTGAAAACCATCGGGAAATAATCCTTCTCTTGCTTTTGGGGAACAAAAATACACTTTTCTCCTGTTCACTTGCTTTCCATATTCACACAGTCCTCATCTTCTGTCTCCTTGTAANACACACATTAGAAAATTATTATTATTATTAAGTTTGACACAATCCACAAGAAAAGATAGGTGTTGAAGGACCCATGTCGTCGTTCTTCTAAAGTTGAATCTTAAAAGAAGAGAAAGGTAATCCTAAAAGTAATTATTCGGGCGTCCCAGGAACGTGGAGACTAAACTCAAGCCGCTGGATAAATTTACAGTTTTTCAATCGATTGCTTTGTTCTGTTTTTATTTGCTGCCGCTATTGAGAATTTCATTAAGTTCTGCATATTGACTAACCCGAGACCTCGATGTGCAATCAAGAAGCCTTTCAACGCAACCCATTGAAACACACCTTTATCTAACACAACCATTGTATGGTTATGTAAAAGAACAAAACCTTGAAGTGTTCTCTTTACAAGAATGAAAACAAAACAAAGGAATAAAACCTTGAGGAGTAAAACCTTGAGGAGTTCTTCTTACAAGAATTGAAATAAAATACAAAATAAAATAAAAGTAGTTTAAATACTCGGGCATTCCTATCCCATGTTTTTTTTTAAAACATTGTGAGCAATCTCCCATGCAACGGAATTTGAATGTGATGGAAAATTTAACACAAAAAGGCGATAAAATAGACAAAAACGATGAAACAAGAGAGAAACAAGGGTGTAAAGAAAACAAAAACAGGTCTAGTTGTGAATTTCTGATTGGTTGTTTTTGTTTAAATGAAACTTGATTTAAAGGTTGTCAATAAAGTTCTAATAAGATTTAAACTTGATTTATCAAGACTAAATCATATTGCCATAATCACTTCATGAAAAGAGGTTAAAAAATGATCCAAACTGTATTGGCAACAATGTATTTTAAAGGGGCGATTTCTTCTATATGTCGAAGAGGACATGAAGACAAATATTTCATAAAAGAAACATTAGCTATTGATCAAATTGAATGATTGAAATAAAATACTTTGATGAATAGAATTATTCTATAATTATTTTTTCCTCTCTTCAAAAAGGAAAACAAAAAATAGTAAAGAATGGAACGCTTTAACTATA
Source organism: Hemicentrotus pulcherrimus (assembly GCA_003118195.1). Classification (NCBI taxonomy): domain Eukaryota; kingdom Metazoa; phylum Echinodermata; class Echinoidea; order Camarodonta; family Strongylocentrotidae; genus Hemicentrotus; species Hemicentrotus pulcherrimus. The sequence goes on from BEXV01000094.1 coordinate 94,268, forward strand.
TACTAAATCAACGGATCAAATATTTCCCTAAGGAAACAATCCATATTTCAATACTGCAATAGAAATGACACTCATGTTTAAGTTCATAGAAAGGAAATTCACGCAGCCACACTTTGTTTTTCATTAAAGACACTATGTCCCTTTTGCAGCCAACATTAAATGCTGTAGAACTTTGCAGGAATTATGAATATGTCATGTATGTCCTATCTGTGAAATTTGATAGTGAACAGTGTCCTAATATTTAAATTATGGAAGGGAACCCGTTTAGTTGCAAGACTTCACTGTCAGACACAATTGAGTGACTGACTGGCTTTTTTTCTTATTTGGTAATAACATACAAAAAAATGAGCTGCAGAGGGTACATGGGCATTTGTCTACATCAATAACCCATTTCTTGTAATGGCCAAAATTAACTGATTGAATGTTTGTGCAGCATAAAACGTACGACTATTCGGTTCAAAGGTCTGAAAAATCATACTATTACTTACTGGCTCTATAGCTCCTAAGTCGATTCGACAAATAATAGTCGTTATTTTCCCAATTAAAGACATTTTCAAGGCGCCCTTTATTTAGCGAAGTTCTAAACTAGTATTATCTTTCAAATGCCGTTGGAATTTAACCTTTTCAATTTTATGGCCTGCAAAAGGAACGTTGTACCTCATCTATCAAAAAGAAACTGCATGCAGTGCAAAAATATTAACAATATGTATACGATCATAGGCTTCGCATGCAATCAAAGTGATTATCTAAAAAGTATAGCCCCCTTTGCTGTCAAAATTCGGAGACCGAACCCATATTATTATATCACATGAAATCGAGTTTTTTTTTTCTTCAAGGGCAGCTATTCAACCGCACTTACTTTCACGAGTAACCCAAGTGCTATTGCATTGGTACGTGCGCATGATTATGAACAGATAAGTTCATTATATATATTATATTATACAAGTAAGAATATAGATGTCCATTTCCGAAACAAAGTAACATTTCCTTCAATTTTCAATGTTCAATTTAAGTGTAGGAAACTTTAAGTCAAAAGGGCATATGGTAAAATATATATGATAAAGTGATAATGAATATCAACAAAAGTGATAATGAATATCAACAATCTCATATAGTGATGAAAATAAAGATTTTGGTAAAATACCGTCCTTTTCTAAAGTTTACTTACGATCTGTGGTTTTTCGTCCATAATGACTTCAGCCAGGCCTAGTCCAGGATCGTTAATAAATTGTTCTTTGTTCCTAAAGTAAAGCTCTTCTGGCAGTGCTACAGCAGCATCAACTCAAATATGAACGCCCTTACCGAAGATCATTCCCTTATTATAATAGTCAGATCTATTCATTCTCACACCTAGACGTCGGCTACCAGTCGCTTTATTAAAACTAACCATATGTGTTTGATCAGCGTTGTATTGTTACTTAGCAAACATCGTCTCTTACCAAGAGGTTACTTGCTCTTACATGCAAATACATAGCTACATACGTAAGCTGGAATTCGTCCAATCATCTGCTAAATGTTTTTATGGGGGAAGTGTCAAAAAAATCCAGAATAACCGCGGGGCTCCAAAACTCGACTACAATGGCTGGAAGTATACAAAAGATTTGGATATATCTACAAACTAGTCGCCAACTCCAGTTCTGGTATATAACCTATAGATTAGCTTTAAAAAGACATAAAGCTGTTCATTTCGTGATATGAGTGCCATTCGCGCAAGTTTTAGTCTGCCATAGGGAGTTTTGTTTGTTGAAAGATTTTGCAAAAAGATAAACGATGCTTACTTTTCCAGAGTTTGCATCCCCTTGGACGTGACTCCTATGACAAAATGTTGTGTATGAAAGAGAAATGAATTTGATGCCATTTCTAATAATAGGACTATATGATTAATACTTTAATCAATTCTATTAGTAGAAACTATTGCACAATGAAAATGAAATTGTTTTACAGTTATTTATTTCCTGCTTCTCATTTTAACAATTAAAAAGGCCTCGTACAAGATATCGAATTTTCTTCTCAAAAAGAATGTTTATTGTAGGCCTAAAGTATAATTATGTTGTGTAATCCTTTGTTTTAATGTTTGAAATGCCTCATTCATGCTATAAACATTGGTACTTACGAAACATTGTATGATTAAACATAATCGCATGTTTGCCCATTCATCAAGACTGTTTCTCCTTATTGATGTAGGCCTATATGCCTTTATAATGATAATTGCTTCAACTTGGGCCTGTTTTTAGTTTTGGAAGAGGGTTTGGTGCACATACTAATACAATACTGTGTTTTCTGTTTGAACTTTAGCTGCCTGTTGAAAACACCCTTTTCTCCAGGTCAACCTATACACATAAAATACAATAGTTCTGACGTTCTATAGGTTACTATACAAAGCACTACTTCGAGAAAAAAGAGAAATATGTGCTTTGTATCAAATCAATGAGACACGATTTAATCCTAAAAATATCCCAGCCTATATGTTTTTAAAAGAACGAAATCTCTCTATGCCGTCTCGTATCATAAACGATGTTAATTATGTACATTGTATACCGATAAAAAAGAACGTTGTTTCGGAAAAAAAGAACAGTTACATTACAGACCGAAATCTGCTTATCCCCCCCCCCCCTTTTTTTTATGTCCAGCAGTGGATGAGATCTTAAACTCTCCAAACAAGATGAATGAACGCTTCATCTGTTAGACTAGAAAATAATCTAATGATATGACGTCATAATGACAATAGATCATTTCATCGTAAACGATGTAGCTTCGATCGCTGTGATAAAAGAATATTCGGGGAAGGAGAGAACCTCTCTTAATTATTTGAGTCATCTAACCTCAGTCCTTGACCTCTCCCCGATGTTTTGTGGTAAACGGGATCTTGTTGATGATAATTTGTTTTCCTACTCTGCCATGACAATGACCTCAGAAATCGGTGTGAAAAATCATTTCAAGTAATATGCTTGTGTCATAGTTTACTACTATCACACTGTTATCAAACAAATTATGCTAGTGTGAAAGCCAGGCGTAATCATGGGTAGCCTGTATTCAACAGCGGTCCGGAAGTGTAATATAATGTGTCTTTTTTTTTTTAAACCAACATATTATTATTTAAAAAAAAACATTAAAGCACAAACATACTTTTGAAATACAGCTTGGTTATTTTGAGATTACATCCGACAAAAAACTAAAATCGCGATAAACCATAAGATATTCATTTTTAATTTTTTGTATCTAAACCAGGATATTCTTGAAGTGAGGAAAGTGTTTTACTTTCAATTGTTTATAAAAATAGCACGTCTCATGAATAAGGGCCTTTCATTTATCACTTGAAAGTGCAAATACTATATCACATTATTTGAATCATATCCGTATGATAATTAATTTCGAGTCTCCTTAAAATAAATATGAATCCACCTCTGAAAGATTTTTATCAATATCATCGAAACAGGATACGAGGTACTTATAAAATATAACACAAGTGATAATAATACATAGTTAAACCATTAGTTATAGTGAAACCATTGTCTGCGGAATTATAAAAAATAAAACCCCTTAATAATGCAAGGCATGTGAAACGTTTTCTCGTTATCCTTTGATGAGTGAAATCAATGTATGCATGTACACGAATGGGTAATAATTGGAGAGTTGTGATTATGAATACTACAATATGGTGGGACAATCAAACTCAGAAAGTTTTCAAAAGTGTTCGTACTGAGAAAAATGAAGCAAGGGTAAAAAGAAACAAAGAAAGAATGAAAGACAAGAAGGAAAAAAGATCATAAGAAATAAACAGAAGAAATATAAAAAGAAAGAAGAGGAAGGAGGAGGAAATGATATAGAAGATGATGATGATGATGATAACAAAAAGAAGAAAAACAAGTACAGGAACAAAAAAAAAACTGAAGATGCATAATGATAGTGATAGTAGTGATGATAAGAAGAAGAAAAAACAGAAGTAGAAGGAGAAGAAAATGAAGAAGAAAATCAAAAAGTAAGAAGAACAAGGACTGCAATCGTATTTCGACATGCATGCATTGACGTTATTGTTAGAAGTCTGTAACATCTAGAATAATGCGGATAGGTAGGCCGAAAGAAAGACCTCAAAACGGCCTGACACAGACAAAATGGCGCCTTGACAGTCACGCATAGATTTGTTTTTACCTTAATTTGATGCTACGAAGTTTGAAATGAATCGGGAAATCGAAGGGACCTCGATATAGCTCACAAGCACTGGTTGCAAAATGAATGGGATTAGGTGATTTGGTATAAAAGGGCGTTTAAAGATATTAAAAATCCGGCTTCGAGATGCCCTGTGTAGGGCTACCAGATCCTAAAGGGGGTGTAAAGCGCTCTAAAAGACGCCATAGGCAATACGAAACCCAGCAGAATCCATATAATGGCCCTTGTTCAAATGCGATTTACTCAAAATTTTCTGTGTGATTATATACCGTATTTGGTATCATTCGAAAGGGCATTTCAATGCGGTCAATTGGACAACATTTTTATCTGCGCGTAATGTACTACAATCGTGAAACACATTGTTATATATTGCATAGAAGAAGAAGAAGACGAAGAAGAAGAAGACAGAGAAGTTGAAACTGAGTTCGACAATTAGATAATTCTACTTCAAAGGAAAACAAAATAGTTGTATAAATGTCGACAATTGATTTGGTAGATGACTACGATTGTTAATAATAATGCCTGCTTGACCTTTCCATTTCCCTGTTTTGTTCGTAAATGTTTATATTTTCTCGAGGATTAAAGAGCAACCTTTTTTATTTCTTCTATGAAATCTTACTGATTAAGTCAGGAAAATCAATATTTACGAACATTTAGTTCCATTTGAGTAGAAGTTTTGCTGGATTTTGATCTGTATCCTTATACCACATTTATACAAAATACATGTGAGTAACTCGCCCGCATATTATTTATTCATTCCGAGATAACGAGGAATTACGAACACGTTACACACCACAGTACAATGTCAAACAAAGCCAACAATTGGTAGGAAATGACCATGTTATTATGTTTTTCATTCTTCATTCACTCAATACCCTCTCTATGCTTGTCGTATTTTTTTAAACTTCCGATGTACCAACGAGTATTTTTTGTAGTGTACTGGTTTCAACGCAAATCGTTTTTTTTTTGCGTAAACGGAAAGATAGTTGTAAAGCTATGATTACAAAAGATGAACGCCCACTTCATCGAAAGAGGGATCTTTCATGTAAAGTAGATAATAGGCTGCGATACACGGTAAAGATTAAATGAGGAAACGGGTTTTCTATATAATAGATCTCTTTATTGCAAATAATAGCGACACTGCCCTCGTGAGCACAGATGTTGGAGTAGAAAATGGGGCGGGTGGGGGGGGGGGGGGG
>BEXV01000094.1:145753-185699 GCA_003118195.1 Hemicentrotus pulcherrimus
CCCCCCCCCCCCCCCAGCCATGGGCAGCAAACACACAAACACATGGGGAAAACAACTTACGGTACATCAATTAACCCAGTAAAAAATTTGATCTGATTGACTCTTTATGGGTTATATTATTAAAGTTTGTATGCTACAAGGTGTGACTGTATGTGGATGGTAATATTTAATTGAATTTATGGTTTGTAGAAATTGTTATACCCTATAGTGACAGTATTGAGTCAATTCTGAATTTCAGATTGAAATCCGACCAAGTATGTGATGTGGTACATGTACATGGATGTTATGTTTGTATTACATAACTGCTATATCAATGAATGTATGGAGAAAAGGAAATAAACATGCTTTTGATAACATGTATAATATACAGCTTTGTTAGATTTCTGTTTGTAGCATAACTTGCATGAATTTTTATTAATTTCTAGTTTTAACTTTGATATCAGGTTTGATTAGTTTACAAACATTCCCATCCAAAATTAACTGAAACAAAAATAATTTAAGAATAAATTTGACTTTCTGGTAGCTTTGAGAATTAAACAGGAGATCTATTTAAGGCACCCTTTCTTTAAAGCTGTTCTTGAGCTCTGGTATGGGAATCGATTTTGAGAGAAAATTTTTATGATTTCTTCTGGAGCGTTTATCCAGTAGATTGGTTTTTGAACCAGTCAATTTAAGACAACCTCACAAAATCTAGCTGGGAATCATTCAGTATAAACCACAGCTCTCATTTGCACACTAAGTGACCTGTGTTAAGCACATGGTGGCGGGCATAGGCTTACCCAAATTTCCTCATTATTTCCTTTCTATTACTCAGCCACTATACATTTGCTACCAAAATGGTTAAATGGTAGGTAGCACATGTCATTTATTTGTAATCTTGAACATTCAGTGTAAGTTTTGCTGGAACTCTCTAACAGTAAATTATCCCAACCATCTTTCCATGACAATAAGATGTAAGACAGGCTTTTAAAAATCTTTCAACACTTAAATGTCTAGAATGGTATATAGAGCCAATTCATTGCTTTGTGACAGTTAACATTAACCTAAAATGTGATTAAATTGTAATAATATAGTTAATAATAATAATAATAGATCACATTTATAACGCGCCTAATACATTGTTTCTAAGCGCTGTGGTGCTGTTGTCCCAGCAGCCATTAAGTGAAGCGAGATCCTTACATGAAATAAAAGAGAATAAATAAGAGAATAAATAAGAGAATTAAGGAATCGATCAGATCAGTTTCCCTGTTTTCTATCAAACTATCTTTCATTGTACATCTAGCATTGAAGTCACTTCATAAGCACAATATTCTCTCATCTGAACAATGTTACCAAGTCCCAAGTTTAGAACTCAGGAAATCCTGAGGAAATCCTACTGGTACCTCTGAATGGATTTGCAAGTATCGTTGCTAATACACTATTATGAAGTCCAACTGATTTTGACATGCACAATACCCAGTACCCACTTTTCAACATGCTTGTTAGAATTTCAGAGTTCTTAACATCAGCAACTCCCACCACATATACATATCCAACTTTGTTAAATCCCTTCCTTCAGAACATTGCATAAATCGGGAACGATAAATAGGGACAAAATTACAGAACTCGACAACTTCTCATGGCTTGCCCCTATTATGACTCGTTCTTTGTGTTTGCATGAAAGAAATTCTAAAAGCAAATGCTTTGTTAAAAATATGTCTACTTTGTTAAAAAAAAGCAGGAAAGGCTGATGCTTTGATGAATTCAATGTCATTTACACAATTTTTGCAAAATCTAACATTAAAAAACATACCGTCACATATTTTCAACAAAGCAAAATATTTGCTTTTAGAATTTCTTCAATTTCCTGCTTTTTGTAACAAAGTAGACTTATATTTCAAGAATGATAACTTGACAGGTAAGTCATATTTTACATCCACTAAAAAAGGCCTTAACTGCATGGAAAAAGTCTGTTTCAGATTAAAAAAATAAATATATGAGGATAATAATATGTGACCAGTGGCATAGCGTGGGATGAGAGGAAGGGGGAGGGGCAAATAGGAGGGTGTAGTACCGGTATACATCAAGAGGGTATCAAGTCATTGCAAAATATCCACACAAGAAATCCATTTATTCAAAAGAATTAGAGGGGCACTGAGTAAAGGGCATGAAAAAGAGGTCCCCACCCCCCTCCATAGCTAAGCCAGAAAACGTGACAGCAATATCACTCAGAATCATTTTTAAAGAAATATACTGTATGATTCAGATGTAAGCATATTTACGTAAAAAGATTTACCGGTACCAAAGAAACTTTCTGTGCTTGCAAAAGAAGAGGGTGTAGTATACATTAAAAAGGGTATAAAGTTGAACATTTTCAGACCTAAGGGCCCGAATTCACAAAGCAAGGTTTGAGCTCAGACCAAGGTTTGAGGTCAAACCTCCTTTTGTTAATTACAAACCTGGTTTGAAAATAACAAAAGGAGGTTTGGCAGAACAAAAGGAGGTTTGACCTCAAACCTTGGTCTGAGCTCAAACCTTGCTTTGTGAATTCAGGCCATCAAGTTTATGTATTGAAAAGAATTAGAGGGACATAGTAAAGTACTTGAAAAGATGAAAAATAATTTGTGATTGTTTTTGGGTTGGTTCCTTTTTCATCTCAGTGTGATAGAAAATCCCAGAAAAAAATGTCCTATTTACACATTTGTGTGTACAGAGCATTCAACGTAGTTTAGCAAGCCCCCATACTATATGTGCAACATAATCAACATTTTTCTATTCAATTCCAGAGTTTTTTTTCTCACATTGCATGACATTTTTGCAATCGCCTGACCAGCTAGGGCATCTTTTCAGGAAACTGTCAAAAGAACAACCTCGCCAACATAATAAATAGTAATACTGGTGGCTTGTTATAAAGCGCACCATGCAGGTCCGCTTGCTGCCTGAATTTGACATGGTGATTGCCTGAATACCACAAATATTGAAACTTTACAAATCCAGGTGGAGGGTCTGCAGCCCCCAGTTCACCCCCCCCCCCCACCTTGTACTCCGATGATAATAAACCATGAACTCTGAACACTAGGATATCAGTCATTCATTTCTTCCAGTGCATTGATGTCTTCTAGCATTCATGGACTTTGTACCCAATTGTGTGTGCATGCACACTAAATGATTGTCTTATAATTATAACCTATTTCACAATAAAATAATCTGATTTTAATACACAATTACATTTAAGAGTAAATACTTACTCTCAAGATGGACCTTGAGCATTCGCCTCTGTATGTATAGCCATGGACCTACTACATGGCTGCCCTATGCAAACATTGCTGCCTTTTGGTACTCCTCGATACATCAAATATTCACCCAGATCTATTTGAGCTGCTCAGACAGCAGGCATGCGTCTATCAAACTTCCTTCAACTTAGCTGGCTGCCTAACATACCAACTTATTCAGCCTAGCTCAATGCATATTAACATAAAACACCCGACTGCCTGCCCATAGCAATGTATTCAGCAATATACATGTAAGCATGATAAGAGATTGGTAGACATTCAAAAACTTGTACCGTGGTATATGCAAAGTGAATCCCATCCATTGAGATGCCAGTATGCACAGCAGGTGAATGAAATAGTATGTAACCAGGGGTTCTGGATAGGAACATGGATAAAATGAAATAGATCAGTAAACAAGTCCATTACAGAGAGCCTGGGGGAGCTATAGGGCTTCATTAAGGATACATATCAGATAGTATGGGAGATAGTCATCAACACCAGAAATAAACATGCTTTCTGTTCATTCGGATGCTACCAGTTTTACATGCTCTGAAAAGCAGACAGTTCACATTTTGCTTGTTGATATTTTTAGTTAAACCCGCATTGATTCAAACAGTTCAATCATTTAAGATTCAATAGTAAAAAGATGGAAATAAACCTTTTTGCATTATAGACCTATTAAAAATCTCTATATTTTCATATTTCATCTACATTGCTTCTAGTAGGATGCAGACATCTCTAGTTAAAATCAACTCTTCCGCACCTGCAAAACTGACCACCTGGCTTGAACTGCTCCCCACAGAGTAAAGAGTATGCACTATTGGAGCAGGATTGGAATTCAATCCAATGTGCCGTTAATACTGAATGTGAAAGTACATACAAGGGTCTTGAGCGCTGTGAGTGGATGCATTTGAGCTATATGCCAGTCAAGCAACATTTTTATCATCATGATAACATGGGTGTAACCTACTGCACATAAAAATAGTTCACCTGGATAAAAATATATGTATTATTTTTGCATTGGTCTCCATATTTCTCTTGCAATTATTTAACTGTGAAGGTGTTCAAACAGGGTATTTTGAAGCAAATTAGGACAATCTGGTGGAACACTAACAATATTCAACTGTAGACAAATCTCCTTTCTCATAAAGCGTAAACTTCATGTCAGTAATATAATAATGTGTACCAGTACTCAAATCCTCACACCATAAGATAAAACCTCATCAACAAACAAATTCAAATCAATGCAGATATTTTTTTTCATATCATGATGAATGAATTTATTTCCTTTGATTACTGATTACCGAGAACTCATATTTAAGCAGTAAAACTGCCTTCAAAGAAAAAGAAGAAAACACTTAATTTTTGAAACAGTTGAAATATGTAAGCGGATCATTTGAAAGCATTCCTGAAGATCTTTAGAATACTGTTTTTTTGTTAAATGTCCCTTTGCATGTTAATCTAGGGTATATTCATAGTTCATGTACACACATCAATATATCTTACAGATAGTACACAAGGAAGATTATGATAATATTAAAGAAATATTTTAAATAAATAATAATGATAAAAGAAATTTAACATTCAATTTCTGTTTTCTTAGAAATTGAAAACATATTGTACCAAAATTAAAAAAATGGACAGCATATAAAACCATTTAAAAGAAGAAAAAAAAACACCGTGAAACAGAGTGGTCAATATCAACTGATCCTAAAAAATTGTAAATGCTGAGAATATAAAGTAAAAAACAAATAAAGAAAATAAAATCAGTACTGGTTGTGGAATATGTCCAAGATTCACCACAGAGTTGAAATCTAAACCATCCTAAAAATATTCAACAAATACCAGTATACAAATCACTGGAATAATATTAAATACAGGTCCTACAAGTACCATTACAAGATCTACCGTAATATAAAATAATAACCTGTAATACAACAAAGCATCATGCAATATTTCTTTCTTTGACTAGATTATAATTGTAAATAGAGTACAAATTGCAGACACACAAATTAGGGACAATCCATAAANGGGGAGGGGGTATACATATAAAAAGACGAGTACATTCTACGTGGTCTTTACATTACACTCAAAACACCAATATTTATATCAAAAATACAGAAAACATAGACCCCTCTCCCATATGGAGTTTGGGGGTTCTAATTCACCTATCTAGTAATGCCTTCATAACTTAATTATTCAGATTAATCAGCTATATCATAAGATGACCAAATAACATCAGCGCCATCTTGATTCAGCTTCATTCCATCTGTAATCTTTACAAATTTACCCCTTTTATTATTCATTTCACCAACTCTTTGAATATATACTTAGACTAAAGGGGCTATGATGTTATACATAATTTGCTGAATAACTGCAGCAATTACAAAATTTCTTTTTAAACAAAGAAAATGCCCAGCACTTCAATGCTCAGCACTTTTATTCATTAATTAATGAACTCACTACAAAATTTCTTTCAAAACAAAGAAAATGCCCAGCACTTCAATGAACAGCAGAATAAATAACACATGGTAAAGATGCCAGTTTGAAATGATGCAAATTAATTCAGTATACCATTTTTTCCAAACTCATTTCAAAGTGGTCAAAATCTGAAGATCAATTGTCTAATACACTAGAAAACCGGATATCCTCATCTTAATAACAACTTTGCAATTGACTAGAAGTGTCTAATAATAAACAGTATCAGAATATCATATTGTATATCATCATACCTCATGAGTTTTCTGCATGAATACATACAGAATAATCCTCTTCTGTAAACTAGTTATTCTAGCTTTTGCATCAACATGAAATCAGAAATATGAGAAGAAAGTAATTCTTAATTAAACCCGCTTTTGATATATCATTCAACTTTTTTTTATTTACCTCATCAATATAGTTCAATGGTTGTTTCCTTTTTAGTTTACAATATGACAAGCATTCTTGAGGAATGGAGATGACAGAACTATAACCAATTTGTGCATTTTGATGGGAAAGAAATATATAATACATATCAATCACGCATGACTTCATGTAACATCAACACAATAAATACTAGATATAAACTTAAAATGGGACTAAATAGAAATGAAAGGAAGGAAGCGCAATATATTGGCACAGGTTAACGCATTGAAATCAAGCTCTACTATTACTTGTGTGAAAGAGATTTTAGCCGAAGTGCATATTTTAAAGGTGCAAATGATTCTCAGTCGACATGGAAAGAGGGATTGGTGATGAAAACGATAAAGGCCTTGTTCAGATATAACATTGTACACCCTGGTGAGATTTTTTTTATAACGTAAGGGTAAAACACTTCAAATTTCTGTGTCTTATATCACACAGCTAAGTCAATATAGAATAGAATATAGAATAGAATAGAATTTAATTGTCTTATTTATCACTTAATTTCTGAACAAGGCTTGTAACAAGATTTCAAATTCAAAGCTAGAACCCCGAATCTGTTATTTTTTTCCTCCAAATATTTATTTCAGCTTAAAATTAATGTTTTCTATAGTTTTCTGAGTTATTATCCCCCCACAAAACCAGGCCCAGGCCAAGTGCTGTTGCACGTTTGGGTTAGAAAATGTCAAATGAATGCAAGTTTTGTCACTGATAATAAAATATCTTGCTTTAACATAATAAATAATCTTTTTTTGTAGTGGGAATTAACGTACACAAAACTTGTCATTTTGTCAAAGTTTTACCAGTAGCAGTAGTTATTTTTTTAAAAACAAGAATATTTGATAGGGTTTATGTGCTTGGATTTCCAATTTATTAAATATCAGGAACTTCCAGCTAATCAATGCCTGTCTTCTTGATATAATTAAGGTAATATGTGTTAAGCGCCATGAGCATCAGAACCTGGCGGATATCGGCGCTATATAAATAACTATACTATTACAATTATTCACATCTCTCTTTAACAATGGATTTATTATCAAATATCAAACAACTGTGAAACTTATCCCTCAAACCACTCTCAAAATAAGCCACAAAACTGTATATACAGAGATATAGAGAATACAAAATCATGAAAATATGCCTTATCAGGCCGTTATTTTGGACATGAAAAAAAGCATGTCCTGTACAACCATCATACAAACTTTATAATCATATTTCAAAACTGAAGAGTACGTATTTAGAGAAAAACAAAGAGCACTGAAATATATTTAATTGTAGTACTTCATCTATTACATAGCAACATTAAGCACCACACTTGGACAAATTTGAGAGCTTATATTACAGGTATACCCTTTGATAAATACAGGAAAACAATTATCATATCAGACTGATAATCAGTCTATTTTGTTCTATGATATATCCAACTGAGACTATGTTGGCTTTATCTTAAATATAGTCAAAAATATAAAAGTGTAAAAAATATTTCAAAAAATCATCCTAGATGGACATTTCTGTCTAATTATATATCATATGTGCTCTACCTCCCTCGCCCCCCCCCCTGAAAAAAGGAGAAGGTGTGCGTATCAAAATGTGTAGACAATAATTTGTCACTGACAATTTTCTGCAAGAAAGGTGGGCAGTTTGCAGACTCACAGATTTAGTTGATAAATTTCACAACTAAAAATATTTTTTTGTCCTTCTTGTTTCGTTAATCAGCAGCGCTCTGACAAAATCAAATTGTATAGTGTATTGTAGAGTTAATAAACACTGGATAATTACATTCCTTTCTCTATCAATCTTTTGCCTGTAATGGATATTTTTTGGATCCTAAATCTGCTTATCAAGAATAAACACCAGAAATGTTAGATTTTGGATCTTCACTCAAACAATTCCAAGACTGCATGACAAAAGGCTGAAAATGACTCTGTTTCACCTAAAAATCACACTGCTAATCATACTATCACATGGCAGCATTGTATTACCAATATACTACATGTATAAATGACAATAGTGCCAGGTGTGAGCATATTTACACACAAACAACAAATCTATTTGGCAATCAAAACATTACAACAATCGCATTAATCAAAAAGAGCATTTGTTATAAATAAACAATACCTGCTTGAGGACAACATTTCAAATTTACAGTTTTACATATTTTTTTTCTGTGTAGCTTTTTATTCCAAATACTTCGCCAACACATCATTATCTCATTAAACACAATTAATGAAAAAATATGTTAAGTACTATCCTTGACATCAACAATTAAATATTTTTCTCTTTGGAGATACATTGTGTTTTTTCAAAACCCTGTTTGGTTTATTTTTCATATACATATACATTATATCTACCAATACAGTCCAACCTGCCTATTACATTGTAAGACCACCCAAGGGGAACAGGAAAACTGGCTACTGTAGACAGGGACCTTTCTATACAGGTTCTAAGACACACATAGACAGGTGACTTTTATAAATAGAAGTGGTCAAAAAGACAGGTTTGACTGTACTAGTAAGTGGTTATTAGAAAGTAATTAAAACTCATGCGATCACATTGACTGGCATCCAAATCCCTCAAACGTTGCTGCATATTTTGAAAAGCATGCTTTGTAAAATATCAATTTCAAAACTTATCATCTGAATGATGAAAACTCAGATAAGTGAAGAATGAGCTTTTCAACGCTCCTAAACAAATCATTAATCCTTGAATTTAATCTACTAGAGATCAAAGATAAAGTTGTAATTTTCAATCATCATCATTTTTTTGTTAATGATGAACGAGGCAGTAATATGGAGACAATACAATACTCACGGTTCCAAAGAAGTATTACCGGTATGCAATAGCTCCTCGTGGTAAAGAAAAGAGAGCAAATTTCTGGTCTATTGTTGCAAAAGGGAAAAAACAGAAAGCATGTATGTACTACACGTTCCCTTAAAAGCTGAGACACCTTTACATCATACTTCCAAAGGCCCACTTTGCAAAACTCTCAAGGAGCTTTCCAACGGCACTATTGTCCCCCTCGTCCCTCGAGACGAAGGGTGTCTTCAGGGGCTTGTTGAGGACGTCGGCTAGCTTCGGAGGCTCCCAATCAGGCTGGTGGAAGGTCAGATTAAACATGGCTCCCCAACGGCTGAAGATGGCCTTCTCTGTGATGAAGCGATGACCGCCGAGGTAGCGGGTGTCCTCGTGGCTCTTGTAGTAGTCGCATTCCGTGGGGTTGTCCCACGTCTGGAAGTAGTGGTAGCGGATCTTGGAATCTAGGTTATTCCTGTGGGATTGAGAGAGGGTGGATGAAGAAGTGAAAAAAGGAAAGAAGGTTGACAACCATGATTAAAATAGGTTAAGTATCACTATTATCAATCATCTGTACAGAGCATGAAAGGAGTTAGCTTTGTGTTAGAGTGTATGGTAAACACCCTTCTGGCTCCAAACAGATGTAATGTTATTTATCTCACTGACTTTGAAGACAAACATATACCTATCTGAAACTCTATGTAATCATTTGTTAACTCTAATGCAGACCAAAGGATAGTATCAAAGATCACTTTGTGTCTAGTAGAAAGGGCACACTATAATTGCTGCTAATATCAGTATCATCAAAGGCATAACAAGTGACAACAAATACTGTAATTGTACATAGACATGTCAATATGATTTGCAAGTTACAACACTGTATCTTTATTTGGTATGAGTGGAAATAATTCTAACCCAATCTAACAGTTGACCAAGTTTCTTAGATTTTGATGGTACAGTGAAACCTGTCTATAAACACCACACACCGGAGACAAGAAAAGTGATCTTTACAGACAGGTCCTTTTAGTTCATGTTTCAATGAGAAACCATTTTCAAGGGAATCATAAAATGTGGTCTTTGTAGACAGGTGGTAACTAAACCAGGTTTGACGTTCAAGAAAATTGGGTGATCCCAACATTCTCATCCACATTCATTGAAAACCAGAGAGAAGACTCTCTGGTAGAAACACCTCAATATAATATGTTGAGAGCCAGAAGGGTGTTAAATGATATAAGTCTAGGGGAGCATTTATCTAGGCTTGCCGCTAGATATGTACATATCGAACCCCACTATCGAACCCCACTATCAAACCCCACTATACGATCGTGATTCACGGGATGTCGCGTTTATCTACACTTCACAATTCACGATAAAGGCCTTGTCTCTTCGCAGCTGCTCAGCGCCGTTTGACCCGGGAAGCAGACAGTTTGTTTGAAGTCAACTACACACACATGCTTGTACACAGCACATGGCGCGCACTAGCCCCCGAACCGGAAATTAACCGTGGGAGGTCCTGATTCTAGCCAAAAATTTCCTAGATAAACGCAACCTATACTCAACAGCGTTAGTCCCCTTATGGCTCTAAGCAGACAATATCTGAATTTTTAAGCTCAAAACTATTTTACAGAAATGGGTGCTAGCAGCTGTAGTACACGCTGTGCGCATATTTGTTCTATCACTAATGGCATTGTCTTTTCACTCGAGGTGTACACGGAGCAACATGTGTAAACTCATGATGAATAAATCATACAACAAAAAGCCACAACCCAGAGAGAGCAGCTGTTTCAAAAATGTTTATTGCATTGTCAGATTTTACAACCACAAGGTTTTAGATCTTACAGATAGATTATGCAGCTTTAATGCACAAACATCATGGAAGTACTATGATATTTATAAATCTCCTATAATTCCTTGCAGGAATGTGCAGATTTATAGGCCTTGCAGATAATGCATAAGTATTTTCAGCCATTCAAAAGCTATTATCAATCTCAATTTGATCTACAATGTATGTACATGTACATATCATGTATATGAACATAATTTTGTCTGCCATAAATCATGTAAAAAAACAAAATTAAGACTTATTTAAAATTGTTGAGTTCAAGAGACTTTTTCTTGAAATTATTCTGTCTACGGTACTCTATGAAAAATTACACTGTTGAGAACTAAGTTAACTGGAAAGCGTTACAAGCTCTTTGGTAAAATAAAGTTGCTAGATTGAAGTGTCACTGCAACCAAAATAAACTCCCATGAGAGAAAAAGTTTTTGAAATTATTCTGTCTACGGTACTCTATGAAAAATTACACTGTTGAGAACTAACTTAACTGGAAAGCGTTACAAGCTCTTTGGTAAAATAAAGTTGCTAGATTGAAGTGTCACTGCAACCAAAATAAGCTCCCATGAGAGAAAAAGTTTTTTTTAACGACAACGACCCAACCTATTTAAGCCAACTGTGGTCAGAAAGGTTGACAAAATAATTCCGCAAACAAGGCTTAAAAAAATGTTTTCTTGGCATGCACTCTAATACCAAATCAAATCACAGATGTCCTGAACATGACCATGAACGTGGCAACTTTTCAGACAGTTAAAGCGCATATTCGTTTTAGTTAAGCCCAAAAAAACTTTCTAGAGCTTGTGTCAGATTTTAAAAATTTTAGTTGAAAATAGCAATAAACAGCCATGAAATATCTATGTACATGTAGGTCTTGTAGATATAGTAAAACATTGAGAGCTATTGTAAAGTGTGATCAGAAATATAACTATACTTCAAGTGCTATCCTTTTACTAATGGTAATTTGGGCTTGCATGTATTTTGCAGCATCAGCCAAAAGCAAAATCATGTTTGTGCCAAAATCTGCTCTCTGGAAAAATCATAATGCATTGTTACAGGACAACAGGGGTCTGTTATTGCTGAACAACAAGATACTACACTTAGAAAAATGAATGCAAAAACTCCACAGCATTAAATACTTGAATCAGGAGGGAATATATTTTGATTACTTCCCCCGGGGAGAAGGTGCTTAAGAGAATAACATTTGTTTAAACACCCCAAACAGGAGTGTCCCAATTGTACAATGAATAGGTCATAATCCAGTGACATATTAGTCAATTTGAGATTTGCATAGATTTAGTGATCTCATATTTCAAACACTCATACATGTAACCATCTTATTACTGGTCTGATTTACAGCTATTTAAAACTTTTGCCGTTCTGTTTCTCTTATTTTTCCACTTTCATGCAAATCCGATAATCGTAAGGGTCTGATTGCCCTTTAACTTACACATGTAAGTGCCACTTGATGGTGGAAAAGGAATTTCCTGTGTACCTGTTTTTGACAACCAAGCTCAAAATGGCTCTGAATGGCAAAATTCCAAAGACGACAAACATTCAACTCATGGGTGATGTCAATACACTATAGTATTTCCAAAAGAAAAAAATGTTCAGATTATGTCATAGATACATGTATGTTATTACGTTTGAATATTTCATTAGGTGATGCACAATGCTATTGATATTGATTTAAGTTCATTAAAAAGGAGATTGCACCAACGTTTAAATGAGGAATGTTGTATTTAAAGGGAGAAATCTTATTTGTTCACTGATGAACCCAACACTTTGGGTTGTCTTACAGCTTTCAAGGCTACTTGAAGAAATTACAAATTTGGTGTTACATGTATGAGAGATTCCAACTGTATGTTTACATGTACATGTATATAGTTGTTTCAAGAAAAACAAGTTTTAAACAAATGCGAGCCCTCCACCAGACCTCTGTGATGGAATGCTCACTTCAAAGAAAGGGTTAGTTCCTTTTGAAAGAATAGTCATGGTTTAAAACCGTAATCATACTTGAGTACTTACTCGCAATAGTTCTCATTCACCATGCCATACATATGGACCTCTTCGCACATATCCAGAGCTAGAAGTATGGTGTACCATCCTGTTGATAACCAAGTGTTAGTATCGTACCTGAAAATGGAAGATGTCCAAAGAGATCGGTCATTCAATATGCTTGGGTCAATTTTGGGGCATACCAAAACTGGGAAAGGTCATTCCATGGGGTGTGGGCAATTTTTATGACATACCTGGCCCTTGTTTCATAAAACTTGATATCAATAATAACATATCATTGATAACAAGTTTTATGAAACAGGGGCCCAAAGTAAGAAGCTCGGCAAGCTATCAACCATAACAATGTCTGTTTAAATTGAGTTTATCACAAAGAGCATATTGTTTAGCACTTCTCAACTAGTTTGTTAGAATTGCCAAAACGAAATGTAATTGAAGTTGAAGTGCCAACATGTATATTTGATGACTATGCTGCGAGGGAGCGTAGCGACCAAGCAGACAACGAGTTGGTTCCAGGGGCCCACCATAGGGGATTTTAGGGCTTTTTAAAGGCGGAGGTGTGGCATTTTTAACACGTTTTTTTATTCTAAAATATATGAATCATAATTTCATATTGATGTGAAAAAGTTAGTACAATGCCTGGGTACAATTACACTGGAAGTAAATTTGTATGGAGTTATTGTGGTGAAATAAACAAAGGAAATGCCAAAATAGACATGGTTATTGCGACATATCACTTTCGCAGACCAGTTTTTCCACTTAAAATGTCACAAAGCAGTATTGTTTTGCTCGATGAATCCCAGAAACCCGCCCGCAGACCAATCTAAAAATAGATACACGGTGTGTCAGATCGGCGATGATAAACATTGTAATGTAGATAAACATCTGCACAACATCATACATCCCAAACTTCAAGCAGATAGCACTGATCGAGTAAAAGGTAAAAGCCATTAAATTCCTCTTTCTTCCTTTTTGTTAAACAGACATTTTGGGCTAACTTAACTGCGATTTCTTGATTTTGTTGGGTTTTTAATTTTGAAACAAAAACTGTTGTAATTTTTAATTTTTTTTCTTCTTTTTTCCCGTTTTTTTTCCGGGCAAAAGCCGCGCGCCACCTCGAGTGACCGCAAGCGCGCCGCCAGTTGAGAAGGCCTGGTTTAGAAGTTTCATGGTGGATCAAATTGATCAATATGATAGAACCAAAGCTTATGAAATGTTATAATATATATAATACACATATAATAATACATTTATAGAGCACAGAAACTATCCTATTCTACTGTACATGTACTACAGGAGCCCCTGATATGCATAGATTAACTTAATTAAACAGATGTGCTTTCAGTTTTGATTTAAAGATATTCACGGGTGGTGATTTCCTGACTTCCAATGGTAAGTTATTCCAGAGTTTTGGGGCTGCACAAGCAAATGCTCGATCACCTACATGTAGCGTTATTTTTGTTTAGATAGATTGATCTGCAACAACAAAGTATATATATTTATATCCCGCATACTGAGAATTTTGCAATCTGATTGGTCTAAACGAGGTCACATGATCAATGATAGATAAGTACTATCTCCCTGCAATAGGACTTTTGTACAGTAATTGTTTGCTGCTGCCCCACTTGCCCATTGAATAAGCATAGCAAAGTAGGTTACCAATACGCGAACTGTCAAGGTCAATGTCAAATGAGTGTGCATCGACTTGCATGTTGTGCATTGTAAAATCTAGCTGAAGCTAAACTGTCTGCAGAATCAGTTCTAAAATTCACTTTAAAATTTAAATACGACATTATTGCCAATGTGGGGTATAAAACAAATATTAACATCCTTTACTCGGGCAATGGATACAAACTATCATTGCCTCGCTGATCTCGGGGCTACCGAGATCACCTTGGCGATGATAGTTTGTACCATTACCCTAGTAGTCGATTAATATTTGCTCAATATATATCAATTGCATACAAATCTTCAACAGACAATTATATCTTCCATGAGTAAAATAAGATTTCCCACCAATGTTACATGGACATCATCATTTTTTTGCCAAACCTCATGGAATGACATGTAAGCTTTGTCTCAGATGATGAGTATCATGAGATGATCCCAATGAAAAAATTGTGAATTTGATGTTTTTAACTCTTTTTTTTTAATACGATTTTTCATCATACTCCCAAAGTATTGGTTATTAATCAGTGTTGTAGTCAAACGTTTAACCGTCCGGTATCCGACCGCCCATGGCGGATTCCGTTTTTAATTGGGCGGATTCCGTTTTTAATTGGACGGTTTCGTTTTCCCGTTTTTTTTTTTTTTTATAATTTTTTTTTAAAGTTTCGATTTATGCCCCTCCACCTGGCACTATGCCTGGCAATGTCTCCCAGCTCAGTAATCTGTGTGTTGACTCGCCACTCCGAAACTAGAACAACACTCCAATTTGTCTGTCATCTTGGTTTGAAAGTAATCTTTGTACCGTATACATGTATCTCCGTGTATAAAGTACACTTTTTTCCCGTCAGAAAAAATCACAAGACGGAGGTGTGCCTTATACACAGGTAAATAATTTTTTGAGTCATCAAAATGCTACTTTTTAGTGGTTTTCAAAAATCTCTGTGTCTTAAGATGAATTAAATAATGCAAATAAAGAATATAATCTACGATGTGAAGTAAAACTACGTTCCTAATTTGAAGGGAAGAGATTTTTTTCTCTCTCTTTTTTTTTCAGTCTCGATAAATTATGCCCTTCACAAAGCACTTTGCCGGCCGAAGCTCTCCCGTGTCTTCAGCTCACTCACCTGTATCATGCAGCTCACTATACCAGGGCAGATTTGGTATCGTTGCGCGCGCAGCTAGCTAGTTCTATAAGTAACAATCTTTCACGTCCCTACTTTTATTTTTTGGCGGTCCAATTGTATGGACTTAATCTAGATCTAAATCTACCGGCAGATTTATTGGAAAAATAGGTCATGTAGTTTATTTTCGTCTTCATTTCAACAATGCAACATAAAATTGTCGGTAAGTTGTGTGGAGTTATTCTAGAATTTTCCTGTACCATTTTCTAGTCATCATATCGTACATAGATCTAGAGTCTAGTCCCATATGTGCAAATGGACGTGCTGTTTTGACTGCTTGATTTTGTTGTTGTTGCGCCAAGGCCTTAAACTGTGCCTTGTAATAAAATGAAAGTATTTTAGAACCCTGAAATAAGACTGGATCTGATCTGGTTTTAACAAAAAGCAAAAAAACAAAGCAAAAAGAATTTTCCTGATTTTTTTTCTTCTTCGATTTTTTTTTTGTTGATTTTTTTGTTGTAATCGTTTAAACGAAAACCGTCCGGTTTTGACTGACGGTTAAACGGAATTGAAAATATCTGTGATGTTACAGCACTGTTATTAATTGTCATCGCTAAAAAGTTATGCTTCATGTATGTGCATGCACTGTAGCACTTCTGTTTATTAATGAATATTGCCAATGAAGCAATATTTTTCAAAATCAATATTTTCATAATTCATTAAAATTACATCTCTTCCTTTAGACTTGCCATTCAAACATGATGGATTTGAAATCATATTAATATTGCAGTCTGTGGTTACAATGGACTGAATGTCATTATCTAATTTGGATTAGTTTTCCTCTTTTAGATTGCAGCCTTCTTTTCGTGAAAAAGGCTATCTTTCAACAAGCACAAAAGTTTATAAATGTAATGCTTCCTGGGAGATTGATCAATCGATCTTACTTACCGGGAGTAAGCCATCAATATGTTTGAATAAGCGCAAAAGTTTTTTTTTTTTTAAGGGAACTTAGCTTTTTTCAAAGACAGTGAATATTCCATAAACAATCCATCATGCATTACTCACTTCCAAGTAAATTGCTGGACCGTTGGTAATAACAGTATAACAGACTACTTCAAGTAACAAACTACTTCAAGATTGAATTGCGAAACTTAAATGTTGAAACACAGATTTTTATTAAAGAAATTAAAGGGACAATACTGCCTTTAGTATTTTTGTTTTTAAATGGTGAAACGAGTGTGACATGTACATGGATAATACATGGCCTATTCACAAATGGCTTGCATTTCCATATGACGCATGCCTACATTTGGTTTCTTCCTGACCCGAAGATTGCCTAAGCTTGCCCAACCTAGCAATGTATTCTGTAGGTAATTGTATTATTGAGTTTATGGTTCAAATTTTTGAATGCTTCTACTCCAAGACCTTAGTTGGGAAATTCCTGTTACACAGACAGAACTATAGTCAGAATGCAAGCTTTGTCTTGTGCCTGTAACAAAAAATATTGCATTCACTTGTTCATTTTTTTTCTTCTGTGGTCAGAATAGAGATCTGTGTTGAAATGTTTGTCTAACCTACAAACACTCAATGCAAGCAATATGCATTCTGACTACCAAAATACAACAACAGGTAGATTTAAAATAAGTTTGTTTGGCTTTGTAAAGGAAAAAACCACATCTCAAATAAATGATAATCAGAACCTTAAATTGAATCCCATAGAATAATTACTAGTTTTTGTGGAGGCATCATGGTGTAGTGGAAAAGTCACCCGACAGTGGATCACATGGGTCGTGGTTGAAGTTCCACTGCAGCGCCAATGTCCTTTGGTAGGAAATTAATCTACATTTGCCACACTCAACCCAGGTGAGGTAAATGAGCATTTGGCAGGAATCGATTCCTCGACAGACATGATCACTATACAAGAACTAACGATCATTATTATTAAATGTAGCTTTAATCTCTTTTAAAACTTACTTATTTTTGCCCGTCTCGTTTTGAAAGATCAAATCAAACTGCAGGTCTCCAACTTCGTCCAAGGAATAAAAATCCACCTCTGGGTACGACTTGACCATGATTTCCGCCTTCTCTAATGCCCACTGGTGGTTAGGCTCGTTGAGGCCGAAGAAAGCGATCTGCTCCGGCCTACTCTGCTTGTTAGCTGGATTGAGGAGGTTTCCCGAGTCGGCATTGACCGGTTCGGTTGACATATGGCACACAACACGCATTGTAGTCCTTGAACCTACATCCTCCTCAAAGCCCTCTATGGGAGAATTGTTCATGCGGATAACGCAGGGCATTGAATCAATCTCTCTTCCTCTCTTGCTTCCTAGCATGTGCCCAGCGCTGGATATAACTGCACATTTCTTGCATTTTTTTTTTAATGGCTGCATGGGATGAGAAATGGTAATTACAAAGATTTAGGGTGCTGTGATTGGCACACACATACTTAAAAAAAAAAGGAAATCTCTTTATTGAACACTATGGAGAAATGCTCCACAAAGGCAATGCGACTACTTTCCAGAGGTAAGCTTGTCCTCTGAAACCTTGCGGAAGCACTCATTTCTAAGACGAATTCAACAAAAATATGTATGAAATTGACAAAACTTGTATCCAATAAATAATTATAAAATATTACTGTTGTCTCCATCTCTACATACAGTGAAATGAACTAACCTCCTCCTGTCCATATGACATCTTCCGGCAGTAGCCAGAAGGGCATTTACTCTACATTAACATATATGTGAAGGTGACAGAAACAAAATGATATTTCTGCCAACTGCTGTTCATACTTCCATTGTAAAACTCAAGAATACCTAATAACTAATGGAATACGATATAGCCTTGCCCTACTATGATTGAGAAAGGTTTTGCATAGGCCTGTAGACTAGACATGACCTACCTGTCCTGTTCGGAGTGATTTAAAATGAGTCTTGACTGGAGCCGGATTCCCAGGCTTCGGAAGGTTCAGGCCCATGCGTATCCTGCCATCAGGATCAACGGAATCTGAAAACGTCCTGACGGCGCTCTTCTTGATGACGATGACGTCTTTGCCGCCAGGATGATTTGTACTGCTCGTGCTGCTGTCTGGTGTGTAGAGATACGAGAGGAACATAAAGCCCATCAGGATGGTGTAGATCACCAGGAAGATGACAGCTGAACGCTTGCCCTAAATTTGAAAGAAAGGTAATTATGACAGAATTATACATGAGCCAAAGTAGAGTTGACACTTCTGCATGGCCCGTAATCATAATTTCAAAAATGAACAAAAAAGACATACAAACGAAAACAGAAATATTAAGAAACAAACAAAACATAGCAATATGATTAAAAGTAAGATGAATTCCTGGCAACATAGTTACTTCTTTGAATTTAGTTTTGTTTGAAAACCTCAACTGCTTGTTTTCCCTGGTATCAGTATTTGATTTAAACACAAATCAATATTTCACAAATACATGTAACAGGTAGCAGGCTAGAAATAAATCAATTTGCCCAATGATTGATACTTGTATGTAGGAATAGTTCCCCGACACCCCACCCCAAAAATAAAACATATGTACCTACTACATGTACATGTAGTTGTGATTGTAAATGTGACTGAAAACATTGTAAATGGTATACAGAATACAGTGTACAATTTGTACACATAAAAATTGTAATTGTAATAAAAATTGTATATGTAGGGCAACTAGGCCTATACCACATGAACATTTTTGTTTATAAATTTAGTTCAAACTGTCCCTCCTGAAGCAAACCAGCTGTAAATGAAATGTGTGATACTGATCAACTTTTGCCAGACAAACAATAAGACAATAATTATTAAAAAAAAACAATATAAAGGAATATAATTTGCTGTTATGAATAATACAGTGATCAAACATCCTGGTACTAAAAAGTAAAAAAAGTAAAAAAAGGGACAATGGCTTGTACGTGACCTTAAAGGTACTATGTCCCATTTGCAGGCCCAAAAAATGAAAAATTTAAATTCCAACTGCATTTGAAAGATAATACTAATTTAGAACTTCCCATAAAAGGTGGGGCTTGAAAATGTCTGTAAGTGGGAAAATAACGACTATTAGTTGTCAAAACGACTTTAGGGCTATAGAGCCCAAAAGTAATAGTCTTGATTTTCAGACAACTGTTCAGAATGTTTATGCGTTTTATGCTGCGAAAAGATTCAATCAGTTTAATCTTGGCCATCACAAGATGGGGGTATTGATGTAGACAAATGCTCATGTACCCTTTACAACTCTTTTCATGTATGCTATTACCAAAGAAGAAAAAAAGCCAGTCAGTCACTCAATAGTGTCTGACAGTGAAGTCTAGCAAGTAAAACGGGTTTCCTTGCATAATTTGAATATGAGGACACTGCTAACGTTTAAATTTCACAGATAGGACATACATGACATATTCATAATTTCTGCAAAGTTCTACATCATTTGAGGTTGGCTGCAAAAGGGACATAGTACCTTTAATCTGATATCTGCTTGTATTTTCATAGAGGTAGACTACTTTTTAGTACCAGACTACCAGTATATTTGATCACTGTATTAACTTCATAACACTTGTAAGAGCTTACATTTACATGATGTACATGTACATAATACTACACAGGTACTAGTTAATGGGTACCATGTCTATCACCTTCCCTCCACACATTTATATGAAGAGCTTGATTCCAAAAGGAGCAAATCCAATATTGATGAAAATTGAGTTATTAATATCAGAACATTGTTCACTTAAGTACCCGTCTTTCAACAAATTTATTTACCTAAATTTTGGGAGCAATTATGAAAAAATGCACCTTCTAATATCACTTTACCATAGACACCTGTACAAAATGTGATAAACAATAGCTCCTTTTAGAATGAAACTCCTCATATGTACATGTACATTGTTCCTGTGATGAAATGAATATGGTCACTAATTCCTTGGATGAGGTAATAGTCCAAGTCTTAATAATCATCATTGTACAATCATTACCATGCAATTAATATAATGATTTGTCCCCTACTTCAACATGAAAAATACATTCCTAGCTGTATTAATACAGGAATGTGTGTGTACTATCCAAAATACATGTAGTTAGGGGTAGACAATAGAATTGTAGTACACTGGAAGACGAAGGGATATTTTATTCATTCTGTCCCAGAGAATAAAGAATGAGGTTGCAAATTCTGTGAATGAAAGCTCAACTGTCACTGTCAGGTACAATGTACATTCGGGGAGAAATTTTCTTGCAAATATGAAGACTCATCATAAAATGAAATTAAATGAATAGAGAAAGGAGAAAAAGAGACAGAGAGATTGAGAGAAAGTGAGAGAGAGAAAGTGTGTATGTGTGTGTGTGTGTGAGACAGAGAAGAGAGACAGAAAGAGAGAGAGAGAGAGAGACAGTGAGAGGAGGGGAGGGGGGGGGGTAGACTCAGAGAATATTATAAAGCTTGCATCAATCTCATATTTCCCAAGAGAGAGAGAGAGAGAGAGACAGTGAGAGGAGGGGAGGGGGGGGGGTAGACTCAGAGAATATTATAAAGCTTGCATCAATCTCATATTTCCCAAGGTCTGTGGTTACATCATGTGCTGATATGATGGGATTATAAAGTACACGCTTAGTAGCGCTTAGAGACTTCGGTGGTACAGTGTAAGCGCTTTATAAGTAACGTTTTTATTATTATCATTTATTATTACATACTAGGTTCAGTGCAGACATCACTGCCTAACTCCAGGGAGAGAAAACACAAGCGTTTTCTCACATTTAATGACATTTAATTAAGTAGTGATTATAAATTTCACTCTGTGTTGCCAATTCTGTGACTTCGATGATCATTTTTAATCAAATCGCATAGTATTCTGCAAGAGAAATAGATTGAAATTTTCCACTTATTTTTTGCACTTTCTGCTTTATATAAATGAAAACTTGTAATTCATTACATTCTGGATTAAAATTATGAATACAACATTCTAAAAAAGGTGGCACTAAACTGCTATGGGTTAAAGTACCTATTTTATATTTCTTACCAGGAAGCATCTCGTATGATGGTCCATTGTGGCAGAACTGTTTTTATCGGCTGATGAACATGACTGGAAAAGGAGAAAAAAATGAGAAATTGAAAACAATATTAGAAAGTACCAACTCTAAGAGACATCAAAGGCACATTACATGTACCTGCACAACAATTTGAGCATTTTATCTGCTCATGATAATGAAACAAAGGCTAAAAGAGTGTTTGTAATTGCCCACACCACTATTTTAGACTGACATTAAGCCATTCAATATGGTTACTGGTAATTAACAATAATTCTACTGTAGTTGAAACACCAAATTGTCACGCTTATATTGGAAATGCTTGTATCATATCAAAAATCATCATCGATAGTTTAGGCTTCACCTGCTGGCCTCATCTTAGCAATTAATCATTGTAGAGGTCAAGGCAACAGGTATTGTCATATCCATAGCCTTGACCATGTATATTCAGAGCACAGTCATAGACTTTGTTACAAGGGTGGACAGAGGGTCGTACTATTGTAGCGCACACCATGACAATGCGATCTTTCAGAACAGAAGACTGAGAAGGGTCCCCTTTTGAAAAGTCTACCGCAGTCACCATGCCAGCCCACATGTTTTCTGCTTAACCCATTCACAGTGGCCGTTTCATTGGAGTCACACTGATAGAAAGAGAATTTCTCCTGTTCTTGAGCAGGAGAATTTAATCGCCTAATTCTCCTCTTTTTTATGGACTGTTCTATCTACTTTTTCTCCTCTGTACCATTCATAGTGGTCTTTTCATCGAAAGCGTCCGGATGCATCCAATGAAAATCAGGCCAGTTTGAAAGGGGTTTTAGATGTACAGTATACTAGTAAGTGAATCAGGAGATTATAACTTGAAAAACCATAGCAAAACATTAAAATATCAATTTCAAGAACGATCTCGGTTTACGACCATTAACTGTTCACTATCCTTTTTACTGGTACTCTTGTGAAGAATCTCTATTGATTTAATTGCTTTAGTATACATTGTAACTTTGAAGCGCTTGTGTACACTTCCTTTGTTCTGTTGTTATTGATACTATGGAAGGTACCACATGCTGAATGATGATCAAGCATTGCACTTATAAAGTTGAGTACTGGTCATGTGATTGCATTGTGAAAGAACTGTCCGGAAGCGATTAGTAAAGGTTGATTATGTATTAAACACATAAGAAAAGAGAATTGATGTAAACTGTGAGATTGTGGAATCATCAAAATGATACAAAATTGACTCGGTCTGACTGAAAGTCACATGAACTGGACATAACAATGTGGATGTGGGACTACACAAACGTATGGCATGATAATTTGCTCCAAACACCTCAGTTATTTCTTAGCATTCTTCAAATATAAGGGCATTTGAACAGACATCCTTAGTTTTTTTTTCTTTCTACAATATTCTATATTCTATATGTACACTAACATAAAATGAATGAATAAGCTTACAAATTATTTACACCTTTTCCGGAAGTCTCACTTTACTTTAAGCTTTTTAAAATAATGTGATGCCATGAGAACACAGTGACAAGACTCAAATGAGACTCCATTTCCATTTTGTCTAAAGTACTCTACTGCAATAATGCATTTAATTACCATATCCGCAGTACTCCTGTAGCCTTAGTTTGTATTTACCCTTTGTTGTTACTTTTTCTCTCTTCAGAAGGTTTTTAAAAATGTAGGCCTATATCTTACATTAGAATTGAATAATTAAGGGAAAAAAGTACTTTAAATGCTATCCATTTCCTCTAATTAAAGGTGCTTGCCTGCTTGGGATAATCTTGTACGTTAGACAGCTGTAGTAATGTAGTTAAGCATGAACCTAAATCACAAAATCTATCTCTCCCTTGCTCTCTCTCTCTAGGTCCATGGGATCAAACAAGAAAAACAAGGAAACTCATAGACCTAGTCACCCAGGATGTACATGTACATGTATGTTCATTAAAAAAGTAGAAGAGTTACATACCTTCTTCAACAAATCACACATCCCCATCTCGAAATATGAAGTAAAATGAAGGATCACATCTACAACAATTGTTTATACAGACTTAATAGTACAACAATGGATCTTCAAACACATAGCCAACTGACATGAAAAAATTGGCAAATGATTTCAAGACTCAAGGTAATTGAAGAACGTAACCCTTTACCAAGCACTCCCCCACATTGATATGTATAAACACATTCATATCAGTTGCAGTAGAACAATCAGATTAGTATTGCTCAATCAAAGGACAAATGTAGTCTGGTATCCTGACCCCTTCAAACCTATAAATGAATTTCAAAGGGGTATATCTCAACAGCTGCAATCCTTATTAACAATAAAAAGAACTGCAAATCTGAGATGTTTACATGAAAGTAAGTGGGTAAGGATCTTGAAAGCACATTTTATTTCATATTTCTATAATGTGATTTATGTGCTAATGCAGCAATGGGTCTTTGAAATTATAAATGTAGACTAACACTATTTCAGGGCCAACAAACTATTTGTGAGGATGGGTATAAAGGCTTACATGTGTGTTCACCCCCCCCCCCCATGACTCAAACAATGATGACAAAGCCACTTGGCATTCCATCGGGTTCTGTAGAGTGCTAGAAAAGTGGGAAAAAAACATTTTACATTCTTAAAATGGCAAATCTCTATTATGGGCCCATTACATGAAATGTCATTGTAGCACTTGAAGGGTTGAATACGACCTAAGCTGGTATCTCTTTGATATGACAAAAAATATGCAGAACTTTGTTTTTTTTTCTTCTCTTCATGTGGAAACTTTAATTGGGATTGAGAATACTTCCCTCTTAAGACTAAACCTCATTTACCCCTCAATCATTGCAATTAATATCTTTAAGAGGAGCTGTTAATTCCTCACGACCATTGATAACCCATTTGTATTTGTAATAAATACAAGTTAGTCATTAGAGCAGTATGTATGTTTACAACTGAATGGGAGAATAAGTGACAAACACATGCAAGTCCACAGTCAGTACTCAGTAGCGTAAATATGTTCCAGGGAATTTTTTTTTTTTTTTGGGGGGGGGAGGGGTGATGAACCTTATCAGTCGGCCGGCGCCACAATTTCTCGCGCGAACACACAAACGACTAGTCTACTGGAGAAATGGATGTGAGATTTGATGAGAAATAAAAAAGGACTCTTTTGTGGCTATTGTAAACCTATTTTTAGTAATTAATGGCATTTTAAAGATAAAATTTCACTACTGTACGATTCACATATCAATTTGTATACAGCTGATTGATTTTGAAATTATACTTTCTTTGAAAAGTGTGGGGGGGGGGGGGGAGGGGGAATGTACATGTTGTATATACATGTACATTTATATACTGTATACCCCCAACTCCCCCTCCCTCCCCTCAGGATCTAAACCCACATCCACATGGATTAGATTATATCTTCAAACAATGATTCATATTTTGTTAATGAAATTGAAAATATTTCTATACATTAATTAACGCATTGTTATTTATTTTGGTAACATTTATTTATGACCTAATCCGTTAATTTGCTGATAATTGTCAGCTATAATGTACAATTGAAAATATTTCTCTACATTAAAGCATTATGTTATCAAATTTGGCAGCATTCATATGACAAAGTCCATTAATTTCCTTACAATAAGTGCAAAAGTGAAATGATAAACAAATGAAACAAAGATGTTAAGAGTAGATCAATTGGGTTGTAAATAGTCTGGATCATTGAATTCTGCTGATAATTGTCACCTATAAATCAAAATAACAAAATGTGACAAAACAAAGATGATGTCATCAAATAAATTGCCGTGGGCTGAGGAATACCACTGTATTAATCAACATGGTACATTGTAAAGCACAAGGAATTATATGTTTTTACATTTTGAAAAAGTATGAATTTAATTTAAATCATGATTTTTGATTTTCATTTTTGGAAAAAGTTAAATTTGTGTTATTTTTACAATCAGTAGAGTCAATCAATGTACATAAAAGGAAAAGGTTGTGTGATGAACCATGGCTGGATTTCTGAAAGTTTTAATATTGAAAGAGTGGTAAGACAGGGTGTCCCCTTTCATTGTTCCTTTTTATAATTGTTGCTGAAGTTTTGGCCATTAAAATCTAACAAAATAAATGTATCAAGAGATTCAGGCTACCCATTTCAGAACAGGTAGAAATATAAACAAATATGTCAATTTGCTGACGTCTCACGACACAACTATCTTTGTTAGCATTGTGGAATTACTATCTGTCTTGATGGAAGAAACAGTAAATTTTGGTTCACATGCAGGTCTAAAAATAAATTTTGTTAAAACCATACTTCTTAAATGAATATTGAAATTAAATCCCAGTAAGTAGAATGTACTGAAAATCTTGTAAAATACCCAGGAATATGTACTTGTACAGTATTTTAGGGAAAATGCTAAAGAACTTGAAAAATATAATTGGCAAAGTAAAATTGATAAAATTCAAAATAATATACATGTACAAGTTTGGAAACTAAGAAATTTAACATACTACAGAAAAGTGGTAATTATCAAAACATTGATGTTGTCTCAAACTATGTATCCTGCCAAGATAACTCTTATAGTCTTTTATTAAGAATTCCGCAAAGAAAAGGTAACAAGAAATTTTTGTGTGAAGTCTGTAAATATTTAAATAGACCCAAAAAAAGTTGTCTAGGGATGGTCCATTTAGAATCAAATGACAGCAAATATAGAAAGTGTGAGGAGGTTGAAACAACTTTTCATTTGTTACACTGCAAAATTGCACAAACATTTTGGAAAATCCTTCAAAGGCTTTTATATCAATAATCATCTTTTCAAGATCTAACTACCAGTATAGGTACATGTAAGTAAAGAACTTCTAGTGATAGGCTATAAAGTGGACAATGTAACCTACAATACTTTAAATTTGCAAACATAGCACAGTATACAGTCTATCAAAATTATATAAAATGTACATTCAAAGGTACAAAATACAACACAAATTTGTTATGGGTAGATTTTAAGTTTATGGTGAAATAAAAAATGGAAAGTGTAAGTAACTTTAAATTTGGAAAAGGCGAGGTTCAAAAAATGATATCAATGGTTGCTGTGAAACTTTGATTTTTTAAAAATTGTATGTAGATCTACCCTCTATAGATTCTGGATGATATTGCTAATAAAAAATACCTTGAATTTGAAAGGGGATGAGAAAACAAAAAGTGTGATGGATCAAAGATTCAGGAGTTGATGCAACGATTACATCCACAAATACAGGACGACCAAATATTTATCCTTCAAAATTAAAATAATATCGTCTAACATAGGTCTAGGACAGGTTAATCGGTAACACAAAATTTACTAGACCAAACTTCTTCAATTTAAAAAAATTAACTGTCCGTTATTGTTAACCAATGATCGATGAACAGGCATAGAAGTCAAAGAAGTGACATGCTACAGGTCTATAAGATACTGCATGGAATCGACGACCTCCAGTCAACTAATTTCTTTCATCGTACCACTGTCACAGTAACAAGAGGTCACCAGTTCAAACTACAGAAGAAACATGTAAGATCTAAATTGCGGCAGAGCTCTTTTTCACAGAGAGTAGTAAACGAATGGAATGGTCTCCCATCATATGTAGCAGAAAGTCCATCACTCAATTCTTTCAAATCAAATCTTGACAAGTACTGGTCACTGAAGAAGGACAAGTTCAATCCTGATGAACTATTCAACTGTCCATGTTCATCTTTAACTGCACAACGCCAAATTCAACAGTAACCCACTAATGGACACGGAGGGGCAAATAAGTTTTGTATAACTTTATGCCTACTTCCAAGGTATGATATCCAAGGTATGATTGCCCTACAAGCATTGATGGACTAAAGTAAAGTAAAGTAAAGTAAAGTAAGTAAATTCTGGTCTGTCTGATCTGGATACAACATGCAACCTGGGGCGGTATTCTGAACCCTGTGTTATCTCTAATATTGTTGTATCTTTGGAGATAAGATAAAGTTGGTATTCTGAACATTGTTGTAAGTATTGTGTTATCTTTTGTTGTATCTTTTCTCTCATCTCAATGGCCGCGCCTGCGCTCATAGTTTGGTGCGCTTGTAATTGTGCGTATTATTAATAAAGTGGCGTTTAGAGTCTAATCCTCATTTGCATATGTGCACGAGAGATAATATGTCGAGAGCATTGGTATTCTGAAAGTTGTTGTATCTTTTATCTTATCTTATCTTGCATGGTATTTACAACAATATTTACAACAGGTAGGGGGTTGTATCTTTCATGGTGATATAATGGTGGCAATGTTTGTTGCCCAAAATCAACTTCGTGCCAATAGACGAGTTAGAAGATTGTGTGTTGCCCGGAAACATCATAGATGAGAACTTTCTAAGAAATTACATGCCAGGATATGACGATTTTAATGCTCTCATCTCAACCAATATAGTGAAAGCGTGACTTGTCTTCATGATCCACATGCCACAGCGCAATCGCATAATAAGCGCTCAAATAACTAATTACGCCCAAGATTAGTATGTGCTAGGCACATCTTCAGATATGGCATAAAGTATTCCTATTGGTTGACCTACTTATCATGCTTATATAAAAACAGATTTTGATTGGTAGGGTCCATACAAATAAGAGTGTCAACAGTGGTCAAAGAAGATAGAGGCGGTCCTTCAAGAGATAACACACAGATAAAATGATGTTCAGAAAGACAGAATACCAACTTACAACAATATTAGCGCTGTGTTATCTCTGGGAGATACAACAAAAGATAACACAAAACTTACAACAATGTTCAGAATACCACCCCAGGCCCTGATGCAACATGACATGATTCGCACACACCTTGCTTACACGTACATGTACACTCACACTAGTCACGATCACTGGAGGGCACTCTCTCATACATTGTGTAGCTCCATTGACAACGATTGGAAGTCCCTTTTTCCCCCATCGCCGCCCCGCACTTGCACTGCACTCTGGCGCTAGCTTGCGATTGCCAACCAAGGCAGTGGTATAATTAAAAGACGTGATTATAAACATGAAATATAGTCTAATTTTATCTTTTCTTAATACTCACCTTACTTGCAGACATAATATTAGTCAATGACAATTGGTTTGAAATTCGTCACATGCACTCACATCATAAAAACGATGTCAAACATACGGCCGTTTTTCCGCCCAATTTTATTTTTTGATATCTTTTTCTCGCCGCTTTTGCACTACTTACTACTTGCGTTGCGCATGTACTGTATGTACTACTGTGTACTTGCAATTCTTCTCCTCGCAAATTGCGTGAAGAGGGCGCTATGCAAAACACTACGGAGGACATTATGATCGAATCTCTTTGACACTGCCACGTGAGCCTGACACTTATTTTTTCGCTTGCTTGTTTTTTGTAATGTTTTTTTTTTTTTTAATAACAAAAGTATAGTTACAGAACCAGGCGCGAATCCAGGATTTCTTAGGGGGAGCCCCCGGGGGAGGCCCACATTTTGAAAACCATGCCGGCCGATATTTTGCTCAGGGGGGAGGGGGGATATTATCAATGTGGTAGGCCTATTGCATGTGTATCTTGGGGTTAAATTTAATTACAATGGTAATTTTAAAAAAGGCAATATCAAAACAGGTGATTCGACAAGAAAAGCCTCATTTGCAATGACCTTAAAGGTGCAAAGGTTAAGATTATCATTGGATATTCAGTGTGAGTTATTTTATCAGTTAATCCTGCCAATACTCTTATATGGCTGTGAGGTGGGGTTTTGATTGAAGAAGAAAAAAAAAATTGTTGCAAATCACAGACTTATGGTGAGACAAGCCGTACTAAAATTAATGTTGAGGTTAAATGTAAAATGGTAGGGTTTTGGCTAAAAATAATTAAAGGAAGTCATTGTAAATTTTCATTTAGATTCTATAATCTTTTTTTGAAATTACTTATGGAAAAAGGTATAGTACCCAATTTAAAATATGTTTTTCAGTACATTTTGGGCGAATTTAGGGCTGATTTTTACATATTTTTGGGGGCCGGGGGGAGGGGCACGTGCCCCCTGCGCCCCCCCCCCGGATCCGCCACTGAAGAGGTGCAATCACTTTCGATTCTTGCAGGTCACACCGCTTACCAATTTATAACGGAAGGTTTGAATATAATCTTGAAGAAAGTAGTCCTCGTAATTTAAAGGTTTTGGGAGATGAATTTCACTATATTTTTGTCTGTCCTTTATCAAGAAAGAAAGGCAGTTATATTTAGATCGACATTTTGTTGTGACTAACCCTAGCACATTCACACGGGGAAATTGTTTAATAGATCTAGTGTTAAACAATTAAGAAAACTCGATTCATAACAGTAATAATACATGTACAATTCTTTTCGTTGGATTCTAAGCCGGATTCTAAGGCTAAAAAGCTGGTCCTATTTTTTAAATACAATTGTATAGTACTCTTATAGTGGTAGACAAATTAAAACTACGTGATATTTTAGACTTATAACTTTAAATTGTATAGTGGATACTTATCCTTTAGCTCATGTTTATTATGTTTTAGAAATATAAAAAAATGTATATATCATGTCTCTGCATTTTATTTTTATATCTACTTGTTTTATATATCTTTTTGTACTAGCTGTATTGTATATGTTGTCCTCGATCTCATACCCCGGCCTGAATAGAGCCAAATAAAATCTCTTATCTTATCTTAACTTATGAATAAATTAATTGACGGATTTGAGATAGACATAATTAGATGGACTTGTACTTTTGCATTAGGACTAGGAGGCGTTTCATGCAAAGAATAAATGGGCATCGGTCCAAATGAGCTTTGAAGGTGAACTTGTGCAGCCAAAGCGAAAACCTTGTCATGTGTTTTGTGTTGATGCTGGTACATACGTACATATCAAGAAGTGAACGAACTTTTCTAGTGTCAACAAACTTCTGTAGATTTGATATGTAAACTTGTTTAATTTACACGGGAAACAACAGATACAAATTATCATGAATTTGGTTTGTTATTATTAAGAGTATTGAATCAGAAGATAATTTGTTAATTTCTTTAATTTCATTATGGAAGATGGCCCATACTAAATCTCTATTTTAGTGATCAACTCATCACATGTTTCCTTTGCCATTGCTCAGTTAAAAGTCAACGCTTGAATTTGCAGACTACGCATGACGACATTTGCTATACTTCTTACCAAATACATTCATTCGTACAACGTAAACATAGAGCAAAGCAACTCGTTTACCACAAAACCGAAACGTTCCTGCAGCTGAGGTACGGTATAGTTTAATTTAAAAATTGTTCGTGGTATGTTGAGCTTAATTTTATCCTATGTAACTTGCTAAGTGATTTTTATCAGTGCTTGAAATCATGTAGATCCATGATAGAATTCACTGAACTTGAGTCCGACAGAGCTCTCGATCGTGATCGTGGATGTGAGTTTCAGCATAATGAGTGCCGTACGTTGCATACTTGCGGGTGAAATGAATGCAGACTGTGGCGCAGTGGCTGCATTGCATGCAGTGCAATTCCTTGTTTTGGTTATTGAAATTAAAAAGATAGGATTTGAAAAGGGAGAAGAATTAAATAGAGAGATCGAGAAGCCTATAATTTTTAAAAAATTCTGTTATCCACATTTTATAATTGAATAGAATCTAGATCTACTGAGAGAAAAAAGAGAAAGAAGAAGGAAATTAATTAAGAAGAAAGGCATTGGTGATGGTGCCTGACAGTCCTTGACTGATTGCCATTACCAAAAAAAAAAACAACAACATTGCTGAGGCCGGTCCAGTCCTAGACCAAATTTTCCGTCTCTTTCGTTCGTTAAGCCTCTTATTTGGGTAGGGTCGGCTCTCAAGATCTTTTAACAGAGAGCCGACCCTACCAAAACAAGAGGCTTAACGAATGAAAGAGACAGAAAATTCGGCCTCGTCCAGTCCAAGCATTGACGTCATTAGTACATGGTGCCAGGTCCAAGGTTGGGCTCACGTACGGTGAAAGGAAATGTATGTGCTCATGTATTTCCATTCTTGTTATGCGCTAGCTGGCAACTTCAAACGACCAATCAAGCTAAAACTTGGTGTTTGACATCACAGGCAAGGATGGCCGATGAAAATATTTTCCCTCTCGTCATGCATGCTCATGTAGACCTACTTTAACTAGGCTCATCTCGTTTATCATTGATTTAGTCTTTAAAATGTTATAATTAGAGATCTAACTCTATATACGGTAAGAAAACCAGATTGGATAACGAGCTAAGTATTCGTCTTGAATCTATGGTACTAGTCTACAACTGGATAGTGCAGTATAGAGACAATTATGATGAAATGCGTCAAGTTGGCTGGTTTCTCCCAGAGTTCCAGATCAAGGCTAGATTCTAGATCTACTCCACTTCATTTTATGAACTTTGTGCATAGGTTCTATTGTAAATGTATGTACCCCACTAAGGCCTTTTCAAGATTTGATGCCAGAAACCATACTAGCATTTTTGTTATGCCTCATGGTGTAAAAAACTTCAGTGTATTAATACTCATCACATTTTTGTTTCTTTTTTGTTGCTGTGGTTAACTGTGTCGTACACTGCACAGGATGCATAGGGCTCAAATAGGCCAGTTTCATAATGTAAACATAGACCTTTAAAATGCATTACGTTATCAGAGGGTTGGACAAACAAAGAACCGGTGCATAGCAGCCTACATTCAGTGTGCATACAATACATGTGTTTGCTTTATTTGAGGGGTTCTCAGATATTGTACCTTGTGGAAACTGGCCTATTGATTGAACTTCCCCTTCCATTCAAAAGTGAGAAATTTGCAGGAAATTAGACATTGATCTAGCTGGTCTACGCCTGATAATTTTAAATTAATATTGAGACAAGGCAATGACAAGGCTTGACCAATATTCACAAAATCATCTTAATTTCTGTCACAATGAAGTTTTTCTCTTCTTTTAAATGTTGGATGTGCAGGTGGTTCTTAATTGTATGCTCTCACTTATTGGTTGAAGGTAACCAGTAGCAACCATGATGGGGGAGAACGAGAGTAGAGACGAGACCTGCTGCTACTCCTCAAGCAAGGCATCCATGGAAAAAGAAGCAGCCATTGACATCAGAGATGCAGAACAAGAACAAAAGGTTTGTTTCTAGGAGGGATCTAGGGGTGTTTCACAACGATCCTAAGTTGAACTATCTTTAAGTTGGAGTTAACAACTATGGAAAGCCGTTAGCATCTATGAAAATATTTTGTAAAAGTTATAATAAAAGGCTTCAAATGTTGATTCAAATCAGTCATATTTTCTATTATGAATTTATGCTTTTGATTATAATTTAATTCAAGGCGACAAATGGCTCTCCATAATGTTTGAGTCCAACTTAGAGTTAAGTTCGGCTTATTATCTTAGTGCAACACCCTCTGTACAAATAAGTTGCACTTGAAAGTGGATGAATTGTTTGTGACAGTGAAGAGGTTACATGTATATGGACTTCTGAAATCGTTGCTTCCTTCTGAGCACATTTGTTATACCTGGTAAATCTCTTGACAGTAACTTTTAATTTTTACATAAATGTTTTGAAGAAATTCAACTTATGTTGGATCGTGCAGTTTTTAGTTTCGATTCAAAATGTCAATTTCACTGCTAAGTGCTATTCGATAACAATCTCGCGACTAATCTGATAGAACTCTAACAAAAATCTCTTATGGTTGTTTAGTGAAGAGTTATATCCTGCAAAACTTTACTTGTATTATAAGTAGTTATAGTTGTGAAATCATTTATCAGTAAATCATTTTAAAATGAGTCGATCCTTTATGTCTTAAATATCCAATTTGAATGCTCTTGTTTTCTCACCCCAGAGTCGGTTGTCTCGATTCTGCGAGGTCTTTGCCAAGATCGCCCTCATTGTTGGTGGGTTCATCATCGTCCTTGGAGCACTTCGGAACACCCTCACATACTACCTTCAGCTGTTTTGGGGCGTGTCGGGCAATTTCTGGATGAGGCAGTGGGGAAAGGTTTATGACGTCTTTGAAGGGGAAATGCTGAGTATCTCAATAAGTAATGATAACGTCCTTATTCCCTCTTAACAATAGATTAATTAGATTGAAGTGTAAATGCTAGACAATACATAGGTTCTATGCATGTAAACAATAGTTAAGAAGTGTTGATCAAAATCACCATGACCTAGCAAACTTCTAGGCAATCCCAAATCTCTCTTTGTGAAAGCCTATGCTTTTTGGTTTTTTTTCTCAGCGGACTCTATATGAATGATGGGATATGACATGTATTTAGAAGTTGCAATTGTCATGGGTTAAACATTCATTGAAGTGTGACTTTTCCAGAATTGAAACAGTGAATTGCTTCAATATTTTTAAGCAGATATAAAAGTCTTATCATTGATTTTTAAAATTTTTTAAAAAGATTTCAGCTTACTTTAGCAAAGTAACTACTAACCCCTTTGGAGCCAATGTTATTTTCACTTAACACCCATTTTAATCCTGAGTTATCGCGGGCTTTCATTTTCATCGGATAAGGAATGAGTTGTGAAGACGTAGATGATTCAAATTAATGATGTTGTCTTTTCCACAGACTGGAAAACATTTAACCTAAGTTTTGTACCAGTAAATTACACCAGAGTTGTAGTTTACATGTTCATAACGGTACAAGATGCTGAAAATGCTTTCAGCGAAATATGTAAGCATATTTATTATTGTTTATCAACCCTTACGTGATTATCTTCATCCTTTTTCTCTTTATCCAGCTATGTTGGTGCTCATCATTGTCCAGTATTGGCTAGTGTGTGCATTTTTCCTGATAGTGGATCTAGTGAGACCATCATTCATCATCAAGTACAAGATACAACCAACTCAGAATGATCCTGTAAGTATTCTCATGGTTACATGTATACCAAGGAGACCGCCACCACACTGATAAACCCTTCCCCCCCCCCCCACAAAAAAAAGTTATGTTACCCTGAGTGGCCAAGAGTCTGTACGTTCGGAGCTGACTTTTTTGAGTCAATTTGGTGGTATGACTTCAGGCACGAAAGGGGACCAGTAATTTAAAAGATTATTTGTATTTAGTTAATGGATCTTTAACAATTCCTCCCTCCCTCCCCCCCCCCTCCGAACAAAAAAATTTAATTAAAATAAATAGGAGACCTTCATAGGTAAATACTAAAGAGCAAGGATATTTTTTAAATTTCATATCAAATTATTAATGCTACATGGAAGTAAATTAAAAATTACATGTATCCTCTGTGCAACCATCAACACGGTGGCTATCAATAGTTAGATATGCCACCATTCAGCAGATGCAGTACATTAATTCTTAGGCAATCTATAGCATAATCCTAGGTGTTTTTGGAAATTTCCAATCAGTATGAAATAAGGATGAAAATAAATGGTGTATTGAGAAACTTTAGAAAATGAAATGCTCTAAATTTGAAGAATGTCCACTTAATATGTTTTATGTCATTTGTCTTTTGTTGATATAGGCATTCTCTTTCTGTGCTTCTAGTTCAAATTATTGATGCCATGTGGAATTGACTTATTTTATTGATCATGGATGCTCACCCAAAGATGGGGTTCTAAGAGTTTTCCCTGGGAAGAAGCACCTCCATGACCTCATATATGTTCATTCAACGGTTATGAATGTTTTTGGTTTATTCAGATCCCAAAAGGCAAGCTACGCAAGGCGGTGTTGACGGTGCTCGCCAACCAGACAGTGTTTGTATTTCCCATAGCCGTGGGTGTCTACTACATCATGGGGTGGAGGGGTTGTGGCTTCAGCGCGGCGGAGCTTCCCTCCTTCCAGTGGGTCATGCTGGAGCTCTTTGTCTTTCTTATCGTTGAGGAGTTTGGCTTCTATTACTCACACAGGTAAGGAACATATATACAAAGCATTTTCATTGCAAAACATGGTGTCAATTGAATATATTAAGTATTGGCTGAGATATGACCATCTGAATAAATATAAGTCCTATGGGAACTCAGTGTTATAGTGCTCTGGTTCCTAATGTTATGAGCCAGAGCACTATAACACCGAGTTCCCATAGGACATATATTGATTCAGATGTTCATATCTCAGCCAATACATAATATATTCAATTAGTTTTCGACATTCGGACATTACTTTTGATACTCTTTCGGAAAATGAAGAAAAAATTGAGAAATTCTCAAAATAGATTTTTGAAGACGTCACACTTCACCACGCTATAGCAAATTGGCAATCGTAGTGCAATCCTCACAGAATCTCATTTTTTTCGGTATGAGTTTTTAAAGTGGTGTATGTAGATAAATGTCTTGCAAAAGAACATTGGGCCTTAGCTGAGATTTGATCGTAAGAACCTTACACATCTACAGTCCTGTAGCATTTCAAATCCAATGGTCATCACAGCATAACAAAATAATTCATGAGCTAATTATTGACTTTTTCTTTTTCAAAACACTAGTGTTGGAAGCATAAAAAATACTTTCTATGTCATAGTGCCCTGAACACATTCTGCGCAACTGGCTCAGACTCCCAGGCGCATGTTGTAACCCTATACGTGAACATTTAATGGAAACATTTTTATGCCTCCATTACAAAGTAGCCGGAGGCATTATGTATTCAGGTTCTCTGTCCGGCTGTATGTCCCGTTCTCGTGATCGCATTGTCTCAAGAACTGACTGATTGATTCCTGCCAAACCTTGGTCATGTATGCTTTATTCTATGTATGTAACAGAGAACCCACATGAAGATACACTCTAATCTGTGACCTATTGCAAATTACTAATGCTACCCTTAACTTTTGTTGAAATTCAGATTGTCCCACCATCCCAGACTCTACAAGTACGTACACAAGAAGCACCATGAGTGGACCGCGCCCATCAGCGTGGTAGCCATCTACGCCCATCCCATCGAGCACATCTTCTCCAACACCCTCCCCGTTGTGCTGGGCCCTTTGATTATGGGCTCGCATGTCGCTACCCTCACAATGTGGGCCATGTTGGCCCAGGCCTCCGCCATCAACTCTCACTGCGGGTACCATCTACCCCTCATGCCTTCCCCAGAGGCGCATGACTTCCACCATCTAAAGTGAGTCGAGAATACCCTGATTTTATGCGATCTATTCAATTCTTCTATTTATGTCTCTATGTCATCTTGCTTTAGCATTATATATCTCAGTTATTTCATGCTTTTTTTCTATTTGTGTATAGACTCTACAGACCTTATAGCACCATCAACATGATGAAATACAGTCCAAAGCAAAAGCTCTACAAGTAATGACTTGGGCAGCCTACCCAAGTTAAATGTTACCAGGGCCATAGTGACTCATTAGGCTGAAACAGGGGTTTCCCCTTAGCAGCCCTATACATACAGGATGTAACCTTGTGTGTCGTCCTTTTAGGGAGCCTTGGCAGAGATAGACGATGATTCACGCTTACACAAAGAAAGAACAATGATTCTACTACGATTATTTTTTCTGTTCATTTCTATAACAAAATGCACCACTTTTTATGTTAAGGCTAAGATCAGATATGTTCCTGTGACAGCATAATGCTACAATGTACGTATCATTTTACGTAAACTTGGTTCACGGTGGGTAAAGCTTTAAAGTTGTTTAATTGGTGGGCATGGTGAACAATGAAGCAGTTGAGAAATTGTGTGTTTTTTTTAAGGGCTGCCTTGATGTGCTTTCAAAATACAGTCAAACCTGCTTTAGTGACCACCTGTCTACAAGGACCACATTTTTTGTTTCCCTTGAAAATGGTTTCTCATTGAAACATGTACTAAAGAAACGTATCTACAAAGGCCATTTTTTGTGTTTCCCTTGGGCAGTTGTTATAGACAGGTTTGACTGTATAATAATTTCCTTGTTTCTCTCCTTAGATTTACTAATAACTACGGCACGCTTGGTTTCCTGGACCGTCTCCATGGTACCGACGAGCTCTTCCGCAAGACCAAGCCCTACCACCGTCACTTCCTTCTCCTGGGACTCACCCCCGTCTCCCAGACGTTCCCTGATGAATCCAGGTGTAAGACTCTACAGTGTGACAAGGATGAATAGCCTGTAGGGACTCCAACGACCCCCTAGTAATCCCCTCATTACACCCCCAAGACGCCCCTCTGATGCCCATGAAACATAATAATAATAATAATAATTTTCCTTACCCAGGGAAGCCTCATCAGCACCAATACTGTTCTTCCTGAGGGCTCTTTAATTATTATTACCCCCATCAATTGTCAGGTACCCATTTGAATGTGAGTGGAGAGTGGAGAATGTGTACTTATATCTTGCCAAAGGACGCTATTGCCAGGATAGGATATGAATTCTAATTTCTAAACCCTTGGATTGAGAGTTAAACGAATGAACCACTAAACCACGACAAACACACAAGTAATCCCCTGATAACTCCTTTATGACCCCCCTCTATCCCCAAGTGACCCAAGCGTAGAACCTTGTAACACCTTAATGATGCTCTTGTAGCACTCTAGTTACATGTACATGTATAATTATGTTACTCTCGCACAAAATGTTACTTTGCATGGTACAGGTATGTCTCTCTTGGATGAAGATGCAAAATTAAAGTTAAAAATTGACAAATTGTTTAAGATTGTCTTAGAAAGGTATCTTGGATTCACTGTGACAAAGTGAACAAGTTGTTTGCCATGCTGTAAATAAGAACTGTATTTCTGCCATGTGATAGGTTATGAACCATCATGTGAAATATATATTTATGTGCATTGAGGTTCTGTATGCAAAATAAAATGGAGATATGGTGAGACACCCCCGCCCCCCAACAAAAACAGATCAAAAAACATTAAAAATGGTGCACATGTTTGAATGTAGAATAGAGTCATATATATTTAAGCATACATGGTATTTATTTATATAAAACTTTCAAGACTAATTTTTATGCCTCCAAAATAGCGTTTGTGTGGGAATCGTGTGTTATATGCATTGAAAGCTGGTGCAGCCATTATTGCTCAAAGAAAATGGAGATGATGTTAAGTAGATGTAGATAAATTAGATTGATTGGATTGATTAGAAAAAATAATCATTGCAGTAGCACATACAAGTTTTCCACATGCCCAAGATATTTATTGCTCATGAACGGTTGTCTTGTTGCAGGTGTGGTAAATGGGTGATGTAGGTAGATATTCCTTGAATTATTTGAGCACAATTTACCACACTGAAG
Source organism: Hemicentrotus pulcherrimus (assembly GCA_003118195.1). Lineage (NCBI taxonomy): Eukaryota > Metazoa > Echinodermata > Echinoidea > Camarodonta > Strongylocentrotidae > Hemicentrotus > Hemicentrotus pulcherrimus. The sequence goes on from BEXV01000094.1 coordinate 184,504, forward strand.
ATGAGCATGAAGCAATGTATCAAAATTGGGCATTCCTTGTCTAATGTGCCATATAAGTATACTTGGTATTCTTCTTTTCCTCATTTACCTCCCCCTTCTCATATTCTCCTTCCTTCCTTATTAGATTCTTCTCTTTTCCTTCCTTATTCTTCTTCTCTTTTCCTTCCTAACCTTCTTCTTTGTTCTCCCTCAATGGCAAGGCAAGGAAGCTGAATCACAAGATTTATTTATATTAAATACATCGATCATTTAGAAAAAAGGTTTTAGTCAAAATAGTTGCCTTAGGCTATTGGCAAGCTACTTTTTATATGTGTTGACTTTTACAAAAACAAACTATTGTATAAAGAAATTCGTCCCACTCAAATGCAGTTTAGTGGATATCAAGATTGTGTTTTTTTTAAAAATATATTCAATCAGAAAGAGATGATAATTATGTTCTTACTTGGAATGGTTTGATTGATTTACGTCATGTTTGAGCCTGTTAGGATGAAGGTCAGTTCTAATCTACAAGTTGAAGTTCAGCTTCTCAAGAAAGCCTATAATGGACAAGAAAATATTTTTACTAGATATCTGAAATTTAGTTTTTACCTTGAGATATTAATGGTTAATGAAAGTATATAGTTTTGAATGAACTCTTTTACAAGATGAAATCATTAAATCATAAAATTATTTGTGTATTGACTGAGGTAATTTTAGTGTGCTGCAGAGAGGTTGTGGGTGATATTTTTGCTTTGTGAACCTTGCCCTTTTGTCAGCTTGAACATGTGATTTATTCTCTCTAGAAATGGAAAAAAAAGAAATCTAAAGAACCCTTGAAATAAATGATTATTTCACTTAAATCTGTGCTATAAATACAATATGTTTATATTTCTATCTTTATCAGATATGTGTCAGTAGAAGCTTGGGTCTAGCCATTAGAACTGGAGGGGGGGGGGGTGGTCTTTGGATGAAACATCAATTTTGAAAAATATAATTTTGAAACTTGTTATCCATTGTTTTAAAAAAACATTGAAAATATCCTATTTTGGTGGATTATAATCAATAAAATTAGAATCGAAATTGAACTGAATCAAATACCTAGGCTACCAATATTTGGATGTGGGATGGTGTCCTCAGTGGCGGATCTAGCCTTGAGAAAAAAAATCATGTAAAATCACGTGATGTTTACCTTTTTGGGGGGTTGGGCCCCCCCCCCC
>BEXV01000094.1:202497-224855 GCA_003118195.1 Hemicentrotus pulcherrimus
GATATATGAATTTTCTTTTTTGTATTTTTTACCACAAAGATGATATTTAAGTGTCTGATAATTAAATTTATCATTTGTGTCCAAGAAAGTGATGAATTAAGTTGTCAACTTTGTCGAATTTTGCCATTTTTGCCAATTTGACCATTTCTGGCAGGTTTTTCGGTAATTTTGCGATATCAAAAAAATGGTATAAGATCACAACGCATTGACCGATTTCAATTCTGTTTTTTGTTTTTTTAAAGCTTTCATAAAGCTTGATCATTTGAATCATCAAATAACATGTGTTTGTTGTACTTATTTTTGGTGTGCTATACCTACTGTATCACTAGTTCACCATCATGAGAAGCTTGACATCAATGAAACAAACATTTCTCGACACTATTAGATAATGGTATAGTAATAATGACTGCTTTGAGAGAAATAGTTGATTATATATACGCTCAAGGGAAGGTTAGAATTGTGCTATTACCCGAGGCGAGCCGAGGGCAATAACCTAACTGTAACCTTCCCGAGAGCGTATAAAAACAACTATTTCTCGAATATTAAAGCAGTCATTAATACTTTTATATGCCGAAAACAAAAGAGTGAACTAATGACACCACCTTGGCCTTTCTCTAGTTTATCTGCACGGTAGTTTTTTATGAGTGTATCTTTAAGAGTAGACTAAATCTAGATTCTAGTCTAAGCAAGATATTTTTCACAATTTTGGGGGTGGGCCGACAGGAATAGTTAAAGTTTATGAATGCAATTTCGACCAATCAGATGGCTGGATTTCTTAAGTGAGGTATATAAAATTGTTAATGTCATGCGCATTCATAAAATAAAATTTGGAGTGGACTATTAGGCTATTATTATATTATTATTATTTAAAATTCTTAGATTTATGCAGTGGTGTGTGCTAAAATCGATTAATCTTGAGGGGTGGGGGAATCAAACAGGGGCAGTTCAGCAGAAGCGCATGGCGTTGGGTTTATTGAATAATGCTTCCTTTACATATTTTTAAAATTTTTTAAAATCTCATTCGCACACGGGTACTAAATTTCTTTAGAGTATAATAGAACTTTTGAATATGGTACAATCATTTCTTCTATTCGGGTTATGGTTTGGGGTTCTGTTTTCGTTTGAGAAAGTGACAACATTGGACCACTATATAGATATAGGGCCTTTATAGAGAGATGGAAACTGAGACAGGTTCGACTGTATTATGTAGTATTATCAACCTTGCCCGATTGCTTCCAGATAGATTCTTTCACAATTTAATCGCATGACCACTACTTTATCCTTACGTTTGGAACTGAAGTGGACACCTGTGAATAACTGATGAATCTGAAGAATTCAGCGATTTATGTGTTGAAAAAAAAATAGATGGGATGGAGGAAAGGAAATCAGAATCCAAAAGAGTGTATTTTTCTAGATTTCCATTAGAAAACTTCATCCACTTCGAGAAGTAATCCATCTCGACGTAGATGCGGTTTATTCATGAGAGGATAGTCGATGTATGGAGATATACACTGGTGTATATGATACCGAACGTTACGAGATACAACTCTCGAGGAAAAGCAATAGTTCCCATCCCCAGACACTCATGTATCTGTATTATTTATAGAGTAATTGTAGTGACTGCCCAAGCATGATTGCAGTAGCCTTGTTGGATAAATGGAAAGTATTAACATTTACTGAGTTGTTTGGTTGTGTTTCGAAGTACATGGCTGCCCAATAAACACAACACTACAAAATAACCTCTTTTTGGAGTGTATTTTAAGTGATTTTAAAGTATGTTGCTTTTTAAACTAAATTGAAACGTTATCGACACGTGCCTTCGTTTAAAAAAAAAAAGGTGTTATCCCTGTTCACGTTTTCATCTTACCTAAAAACCACCAATTTATCACGCGACTGGAGTATTTAAACGTGATTCCACTTACCTCTGGGTGCGTTCAATCGACACATTTTCACCCTAGAATCACGATTTTCAAAGACGTTTAGTTTAAAACATGTTCATTCTATCACTTTCTCTTTCTCTCTTTCCTTGTGTTGTACTTTGTTTCCTTCTTCTATTACCTTCTCTTATGTAATTCTTTGTTTTATTATTGCGATCTATGCTCAAAACAGCAGCCGATGGTCGGTCGTAAACAGTCAAAGAGATTCGATCATACACAGTATGTCCTCCGTATCAACGAGTTTTTTTCTTCATCCGTTAACTGATGGTGGTGATAAATAAGGAATTCTTTGGTCTTTAAGTACCTTTGTTGAATGGTTGCACAGGTTATCCAAGGTTGATGGTAATAATCACGTTACTTTAACACAGGCTTATTGTCTTATCGTTCTCTTTGTGAATGTCTGGTTGTATTAAATGAGTAATTCTGAGGTGTCTTACACACCTTTTTAAAATGGTTTCAAAGTGACCATAAGTTCCGTGGTGATGATCTCGTGACTCAAACTGATACAAAATCATTAATCTAAGCTGGGCAACCGTGATTTTAAGGTGAACAAAATTAGTAATTCTAAGGTGTCTTAAAACACCTTTTTAAATGGTGGTCAAAGTTACCATAAGTTACGCGATGATGATCTCGTGATTCAAACTGATCAATAATCTAAGCTGTTCATCCATGATTTTGTAGTGTGTGAAAAATAAGTAATTAATTGGTGTCTTAAAACACCTTTTAAAATGGTAGTAAAAAATACCATAAGTTTCGTGGTGATGATCTCGAGACTCCGTATCCGGACACCTAACCCCTGGACATCCACCCCGGATAACCACCCCTAGTCAACTATCCCCTTGGACAACTACCCCCTTGGGCAACCACCCTCTAGGACAACTACTCCCCGGACAACTACCCCCGGAAAACTATCCTAGGGGGTAGTTGTCCGGGGGTAATTGTAGTTGTCATAGAGGGTAGTTGTCAGGGGGTAGTTGTCCGGTGGGTAGTTGTCCTATAGTGGTTAGTTTTCTGGGATAGTTTTTTGGGTAGTTGTCCCAGGGGGTAGTTGTCCTAGGGGGTGGTTGTCCTAGGGGGTAGTTGTCCTAGGGGATAGTTGACTGGGTTAGTTATCCGGGGGTGGATGTCCAGGGAGTAAAACTGATTATTAATCTGATTATTAACCTTAGGTGTGAACTGTGATCTTTCAGGTGTGAACATGAGTAATTTTTGGGTTACTTAAATACTTTTTTTAATGGTTTCACAGTTAGAATTCAAGTCCCGTGGTGATAATCCCGTGACTGTTGGCATATTTCCAGTTGCACCAGTTGGTAGCTTGTTGTTGGCTGACTCAGTGTTGAAGTGTTGTTGCCGTTGGCAAAATTAATTAGTACAAGTGCTATACATATTATACTCTAAAGTACGAATTAAGTTTTTTTTTCAACTGGAGGTGAAACTGGTTGGAAGTTTTACCAAATGTTTCAACTGACCCAGTTAGACCAGTGAAATCCAACTGGTATTAGCAGTCCAGTTGTGCTTGACCAGTTATATTCTAACTGATCCAGTTAGAATTCAAATGGTATGGGTAAACAAGATCAGTTAGCCCATTTAAATTTTCAGGGTTACCAATTGGCTTTAAGCTTCATCAACTGGACCAGTTGCAACTAGATTTTCCTTCTGGGATGTTTGCACCCCCCCCCCTCTCTAATCACAAACTGCTTCCGGCGGGCCTGGACCTGATTATGAAGGTTCCAAAACACGATGTTCAGGGACGGGGTGAGAACGTCATTATTTTGGTTCATTATTTATTTTGTAACATTTGCGTAATTATTTGGTTGAAAGCGGATTACAATAACATATTTCCTATTCCACGTAAATTTCACGTGAATGAAGGACATGATTTATCCCAAGTTCGCCTCTTAATATTTACGTGAATTTCACGCAGATATTTTGACTAAAACTATCACTAACCCTTCACGTTTTTCTGTGACGCAATGCTTAAACTTCTAAAGAGTGTGATCATTCCGTTTACGAAGATGTAGTTTCAGAACCAAACAAAAACGGGTATCAAACGGGATAATCACGTTATTATAATGGTGATATTACAGTGACAATCGCGTGATTTAGTGTACGTGTTTATTTAAGTGACCTAGTGCATGAAACGTATTAAGCTAATCCCGTAAATGCCAAGTGTTTGAGGAACGAACTTCACTTCAAGTCATTCTCTTACAGGTAATACAAAGTTCTGGTATGGAGTCATGAATTTGGTTTAAATGACCATATTGGAAGCATATGCGTTCCTACAATATTCAGTGATCGTTGTCGCAGTTGAAATAGGGTCTAAAGTTATGAAATTGTAAATAATAAAAGTTGTATAGCTCCCTCTCAAGGTCAAGATATTAATTAAGCTATAACACAATGTTTCTTGACTTAAACCGAGCGATTAGCTATTCCCGTTTGGAATTTTTATATCACAACTACATATTCTGAGATTTTCATGGTCACAGCTACCATTGTACGGCCGTAGGAGCTATTTATACATTTATCAAAATTTACCGGGAGCACCGGTAAATTTGTTTATATTCAATTTTTCTTGAAAGCAGAAGTATTTTAGGGGCTAAATTTTCTAGTGCTTATAATACCTCCACAGGGGCATCCAAATATATCGAAATTGTAAAGAATCACTACCACCCAATTTTCTAAATTTCCCAAAACTTTGTATTACCTTTAATATTGACGTGATTTTTAGGTGAATTTGTTTATTAGGTGTGTATGTGAATATTAGGACACACACTCACATCGCAAGGTTAATTATAATCAAAGTGTCACTCCGATTTCCCCTAAGTAAAAACGCGTTATCTTGGGAGAGCGAAGGTGATCGTTCGGTTTGACGAATCACCGTGATCATGTTGATGTTATTTTTTACTTTACAAGGGCTCTGACGTCAATGAGTGAAGCCAACAGAAAAAAATATATAAAAAGATAAAGTGGTTGGGTGGATCATAAATATAATTAAAAAACAACAACAATAAATGCCCAAGTACAAACAAATAACCATGCAGTTCTTATACCTATTTATGGCAGAGCCATGCGTGATTGGCTCATACTTGAGCCACTCAGAGGCGAAAGCGGACGCCCACGTGAAATCAACATGCAATGAAATTTTGATAGTCAGAAAGGGACGGATATTTTGGCGCGGGAAAGTCTTTTTCTTACGGCAAATCGCATGCCTATACTCTCCCTTGAAGCGCTCAAAGTGTTGATGGGCATTTTTATAAAAACAAGGCATAATTTTGGATCATTTTGATGCAAAAAGGTGCACTTCTTGTCTTTATTTTAATGGATCATTGCATCGGAAGATGATACAGAAATGACGTAAATACCTGATACTATATAGAACATAGTTGCCTTTGCCCGACATTTTGATTGATGCTACGTGAAGTTACCCTGTCTTCAGCATAGTTCATTTGATTTCTAACTGGCTCTCCATGGCGTTTTGCTCAGTTCTCCAGGTAAGATTGATCGTTATTCTTATTGCAATATATTACTGTATGTGTTATTTAATAATTATTATGTCGGCATATTCGCTGAAAATAGAGAATGCATTTTGTTGATAGTATTGCATCTTGCTGAATAACAATAGCGGGTTTGTAATTCTGATATCTATTTTACGTTTCAGCAACTGTATACTTTTTAATAGGCGAAAGTGCAGGCAAAATGTATTGCTTGTGAACACTCATTTGGTTTTTACAATAAGAGATTCCCAGGGTATTCGGGGTTAAAGCTGCGGAAAACAAGTCTTTTCTATTGCAATGTTACAGATTCATATCAATCAAAGGATAGCTCGTAATAGCTGTCTATAGTTACCATTTTCGTTGTAGATCTATATGTGTAATATTACATCTAATAACATTTCATGTAGGCTAGACAAATATCGGAACCGGGAAATAGAAAAATGGAAAACATCGGGACAAGGGGAGATAGCTATGGGAAACACAGTGACAGTGGAAAATTGCGATGGGAAACCTTGGGACGATGGAGCACAAGGATTGGAAATATTGGGACGGAGGAATATGTGGATATAAAGAATCGGGACTGGTTTGGATGGTAACATCAAGGCGAGTAAACATACTGTCTAATGGAAACATAGAGAAGGGGAATACATGTATGGTAACATCATACGGGGGAATATTATGAATGGAGAAACATCGAGACGGGGCATATAAGGACGGAAAATATCTTAAAGGGGAATAAAAGGATGGAATGTATCAGGGAAGAAGAATACAAGAATGGAAAACATTGTAAGGGGAATATATGAATGGAAAACATCGGGACAAGGAATGTAAGGATGGAAATAATCGGAACATGGGACCAAAATAATTGAAAACATCGTACTCGGGGATACAAGAATGGAAAACATCGGGACGAAGAATATACGAATCGAAAACGCGAGTACAGGAAACGCAAAGACGGAAAACATCGGGTCGGGGATACCAGGATGTGAACATCTGAATGAATCGAAGAGATGCATTTCCACAAACACACTTACATTTTCTCGTACATAAAATTCTTAACATGAATAATAAATGCATGACCCATCTAAATTGTTTAGAGCAAAGTAGTTCTAATACATCAGCTAAAGTACATGTCATCTATAACATTTGAGGTATGTAATGAAAGTTTCTAGAATCTGTTATTGTTTTTTTTTAATTTTTATTGCTTATTATCGTCTTGTAAACGTGATGGTATAGAAAAGAAGTAAATAGAACCTGATCGCCGTTTCAAAAAACCCGAATATTGTGTACTTGAAGAGGGAACAGATTTAAATAGGAACTAAAATATTAACGAAAACGCGGTGTACTGTAAAAGTCAGACTCTTGAAATTATCTCAGATTTCTCAAAATTTGGATAATTTTTTACAATTCCACCGTTTTTACTTCTCCTTACCCATTCTTTTGTGTTACTAGATATGGAAATACTCGAAAAAATATATGAAATGTTTCATAACCACAGTGACTAACGTAATTCATGTTGCAAAAAAGGTTAATTGAGTTATGAATTGTGTTATGATGTGCGGGCTCTATGAACCGAATAAAAAATGAAATAAAATCAATTTATAGCAGAACAGTAATTTATCAGGATATGTCAATGAAGACAGGTGTTATTGTCTCCGGGTAATTATCAATTCAAATATTACCAACATGATAACAAAATGCATTTCCCTTGATATGATGTATCTTTTAGGAATATTTTTAGAGGAAAATGATTCTGCAAATTCGATTTTTAATGCAATTGCAATGCCATAAACAAAAAATATGTCAAATTATTCTGCTAAATAATGATATTGACAACAACTAACTATTTCCTTTAATTAATATGAAATTACAAACACGTTGTTGATTGTGTTCTTAGTACCATACCTCGGACGTATTCTATTTCTTTTGTGAATCTTCTGTCCTATTTTTGTCAAGATTTGCCAGCCTGTATTGACATTTTTGACAAACAGCATTCTACCTGATAGGTGTTCTTCCTGCATTATTCTTTGTCTATTTGTTTGATAAGGACTATAACTTATAAAAAAAAAAGAAAATGAACACGGTGTATCCGGGTATACCGTCGGAAACATCGCAAAGAACTGGTTTTTACATGTTTGATATAGAGAATATTGAAATGAAAACAGGCGTTAAATTCAACGAGCTGTCTTCATCCGATGACTAGCCCGAAAGAGCGGAAACATTATTCGGAACATCCATATAAATTTCACAGAACCACAGGAGGCATAAATTAAAGCTACACGCACTCAGTTCCTCAGAAATTTTAGGTTTCTTTTTATTTCCTTCTTTGTTTCATTTTCTAAAAATCGTTTGTGATGGTTATGACTAAAGGCGTACCAGAAGTATGAAAGGGAGCACGTGCCCCCTAGCAGTTACCACAAAGAAAAGAAATAAACGAAGGAAAAAGAGTGTAAAACATATGGTAAACGGGGACATGAAATGTAAATTAAAAATAACATTATGAGTATCTCCCGTACCCCCTTAACAATCGACCATGGTGAATTCACATTTCATTCGTCGAGGATGATCGACCCCCCCCAAAAAAAAAAAAAAAAAAAAAAAAAAAAAAACAATGCCGGTGTCCCTTAATGTCTGGTGACGTGCTTTGCCACTTGACTTGACCGGTGAAGATGGATGTGTTTTTGTGGTTAGACTCACCACACTAACGTCAGGCTTCAATGTTAATTTTAATGGCGGGTTTTCCTCTAATTCTTATTCTTTCGGGATCCGATTTTAATGGGGAATGTTGTTGTCAATTACTTGGGTTTCATGAGGGCCCTAACCTTTCCATAAATGTGAATATATTTCCACTCCTTAGCACTGCGGTCTAGATTTGAGAATATATTGCGGTTAGAGAAAATGCGACTATAGATTACTTTAGCTAGATCAACAATGATCTTGACGATGTAGAGGAGATGTTATTGTCTAAAGTGGTCGAAAATGATACTAGACCGTGATAAAATTACGTAAACAGTCCGCAAGGAGTATCTTAACACGAGGACAAAACTGGCTACGAAGTCGCCCTTGTGCATGCTTTGATTGTACATTTCTCTTTTATCGTAGCACTTGAGGGAACTACATATTTTACAGTTACCGCAGAGGAAGAATAATTTTGAATATGTTCATTGCACCATTCCACTGGGTTTACTGAAAAAATAGCAAGCCTTAGGTAGTAATCCTTAGCATCTCTTGTACTGGTATGTGTATTTTGTACCCCAAGTGGAATATTCATTTATTTACTATATTTCGTAGACCAAGAATTATCCTGAAATCTTCCACACGAAAAGGAACTATCTGATGTGAAGATAAAGAATTCCTTTGTCGTCTTCTGGAAATAAAACCAGATTAGGATTTTTAGTGGATATAGAACTGAGTTACCATGTTAGATACCTGAAGAACCATTTTATTTTCTTTTTGTAAGGACATCATTTACTATCTTCTGTAGATAAAGAACATTTTAATCTCTCCTTAAGATAAGTGATTTGTATAGTATCTTTCTGAAGGACATTCATTACTATCTTCTGTAAATAAAGAACATTTCAATCTCTCCTTAAGATAAGTGATTTGTATAGTATCTTTCTTAAGGACATTCTTTACTATCTTCTGTAAATAAAGAACATTTTAATCTCTCCTTAAGAGAAGTGATTTGTATAGTATCTTTCTTAAGGACAATCTTTACTATCTTCTGTAGATCGATGACTTCTTTAACATCTTCTGTAGATCTAAAAATAAAACTTAACTAGATAAAAAACCTTTTTTTAAATCTTGAGACATAAGTCTTCTAAAATCTCTTATAGTAGGAAAAGAATTCTTTTGAAATTAACCACAGATAATGCATTTCTGAAAGACATTTCTCCAATGAGATAAGTATTAAATTTTCTGTCCATATGAATATCCCTAATATTATGGTACTTTATTTTCAGTATGACTGTATAGAAATTGATTAGCCAAAAAGGAGAAAAGATGTTTCTTTACCGTGCTCTCATGATACGGATATTTAGTGTCATTCTGCGTATAAAGAAATCAAAGCTCACCTCAAAGAACGTTAATAACATGATATTTTTTAGGCGCATTTGAAGATCTATATTGAATTTGAGGGGAAAATGCGCTATATGAATACATTGTTACACTTATTACCTACATTTATGATTTTCAATATTTGAGGTATCCACATTATACAAGCCCTGTTTCACAGTTTTTTCATCCATTTCCCACCTTATTTTTCATAAAAAAGGCACAGTTTTACAGGAAGTTGATACGTTATATTCATGATTTGCAAAAAGCATCATATCAACGTATATTGATTGTTGTTGTTGCTATAATTGTTTTAAATAATGTTCTGTTGAAAATGAAAGTGAATTATCGTTTTTATTATCATTATTCTTATTGTTAAAGGCAGGCTACAAGCTACATGATAGACAGGAAGAACAGGAATCCGCCGGGAATCGCGAATACAAATATTTACGAACTTCAGTTGGCCCTGATACTCGTGGAGCTGAAGTGGCGATAAGGACAACACTATAAAAAAAATGGTGCTTCACTTTGATACTTTGACCGAGATAATTGAGCTATATACCAAAACAACATTGTATGTAATAGGTCAAGTCACTTGTCTCAAGTGATGAATACTGACCTTTTATAATCCCGACATTGGAGATTTGGTGGAAATGGGGCGTGAAGTGGTATGTCCGAATCCTTCAAATAGGCCTAATACTCACTTTTATTTATCTATATAATTAAATAATTCATTCATTCTTTCATTCATTCATTTATTCGTTCATTCATCTTTAGGTTATTCATTCATTCATTCATCCTTTCGGTTGGTTTGTCCACTCTATATGGCCGCTTCCCAAATCCTAAAGCCATGGTACTTGTGCCGATTTACATGCAATTTATATTCTACACACGCATCCACTAATCCCACGCGCGCACAGTCTCGCCCCTTCGCTACCCACGCATGCATCTAACGCACACACACTCGCACTCCTTTTTTTCCGCGGATACACGGGGTTACAATATTAAATACCTTTTAGTACTTTATCCATATCTTTCACAAGGATTTGAACAAAAACATTGGTCATAATAATGTACTTAATTATAGGTGATGAACTTTGTTGTTTGTAAGGAATACCAAACGGCCATCTACTAGAGCCCACTAGGCCGATAGCTCAATTTACGATGTCGGTCTCGTTGACCTTCTGCCTTACCTTTTTTTGATAACTTTTTTATGATCCACCAGAAAAAAAGAACGTTATAGCTTTCTCAATGTTATTCCCATATCGAAGTATATCATAGAAAACTAACATTTTAAGACGATTGCTCTTTGCATGTTTTTGAATTTCAATTATGACTATATTCGAGTTTAGGACTTGCCGAATATTGATAAAACGTGTTTGTGTAGTTCCATGGTACTTAGAATAACTCCTAGGTGGTCTAATTTTCCATGAGTTAAAATAACCAGCAAAAAAAGGTCACTTCTGATATTCTGGTAATGTTTTTGCTTCCGCGAAGTGAACGCTAAATCTCGCATGTTTTAACACAAACATGCACTACATCGTCAAGAGAGCAATTTAGATTATTTTCTTCAAAGAGTAAACGTTTATTTTACGATGCGCTTAATATCCGTATAGATTATGTACTTTATGAGGCATTAATAAATGTTCTCCTATTGTCGTCCCCTCTTACTCCATGTTCTCAGCTCGCAGCTTATCCTTATCCATTAATCCACCGGCAAACAAACTCGCCAAACTCATCAAAAATGTATGAATGTGGTAGGAAATTTAACCTTACCGAATATATTATTACAAACCGGATACACCTCATGCAGAATCATTTTTCCAAGGAATCTTGGGAATGCCATGGATTATACATACACATTGGCATTTGGTCGCATCAATTTAATGAATAATTTTTAAGGAAGAAGTGACAAACCAAACAATTGACACAAATCTTGAAAAGGCAATTGAAATGGCAATTGTATTAGATAGGAAATAGCCGACTTAGCTTTTTCTCATCCAAGGAAACTTTGAAATATTTGATTTTTGATTTTTGATTTTAAATAATCAGATCCTTGACCGAAGAGTGGTTGTTGCCGCAAATTGGAGCCCCCACCCCAGGAGCAACCCTGAAAACTACCAAGTATACAGAGTAAAAGAAAAAAACATCTTATTTTGGTAAAATTTCAGGGATGTTATTGTTTAATTCATAAATGGATTGCCTAAAAAAAGAGGGTGTCACGTAGGGATTAGCACATGAGTCGACTTGATCGACGGAGCAAGGATTTGAAACCCATCAACAAGATTACGCAAGCGCATCTTTCCATTTGCCGACGTCATCCCGATTCTGTATCTCTCCACAATCTCGTACATAAGATTTCGATAGCGCCAATGGTTTAAGAGGGGACTTGATGGTTAATGCATTCTGTCGTAAATCCATAGAAGTAAGGAACGTGCGTAAATAGAAAAACAACTCAATCGATTTCTTTCAAGAATAGAAGTTTATTTTTTAAAGAACGTCTGATTTTAGATAACGAATGAGATAGACTTAGTGGCCTTCGGAGAAGTCTCAGTTTACATGTCCCCTGTCGGCAACGATGGTCAGTGAATATTCATGATCGGATCCTGTCGGTCCCTGCAGTCAAACTATTTGGTAGCCTCTATTTAGGACCTATTAGTTTTGCCCCTATCAAAAGGAACTCGCTTAGCGAGCCCTTCGACGATTTTGATTTATAGAAGTAATACGAGACGAAGAAGAAGAAGAAAAGGAAAAAAGAAGAAAAAAAGAAGGAAATAGGAAGAAGAAGAAAAAAGAGAATTAAGTAAAAGATGAAAATAAAGACGACGTGGAGATTAATTCATGGAGATCTATCTTATATCTCCATGATTAAACTATATGGCTCTTTCTGTCTAATATCTCCATCGTATACTGCCCTTAAAGAGCATATCCATCCCCTTTAAAAGAATCATGTCCCATTTGCAAGCCAAACGAGTTAAAAGGTTAAATTCCAACGGCATTTGAAAGACAATACTAATTTTAAACTTCATTCAAAACGAAAGAGCTTGAAAATGACTTTTAGAGGGAAAATACCGACTAATAGTGTTGTCGAAGCGACTTAAATGATTGCAATCACTCAAGTAGTAGTCTGAATTTTAGACCCTCTAACCCTATGGTCGTACGTTTTATGCTGCACAAAATAATATTCAATCAGTTTAATTTGGGCCATTACAAGAAGGTTATTGATGTAGACAAATGATCATATAATACAGCTCGTTTTATGTATGTTATTACGAAAGAAAAAAGATGGCAGTCAGTCACTCAATAGTGTCTCTAACATTGAAGTCTACAATGTAAACGGGTTTCCTTGCATAATCTAATTGCTATGACACTGCTAATGTTTACATTTCACAGATAGGACATACATGACATAATTCCTGCAAAGTTCTACATAATTTGATGCTGGCTGCAAAAGGGACGTAGTATCTTTAAAACTATTTTGATTGTAGAGGCACAATTTATCGCACATCGCGTATTAACTTTGAACTTAGACAAACCACAACGAAAAAGGTGGCATGGCCGATGACAACGCTCAAAATAGGATACTAAAATATCAAAGGCATTTTATGAGTAAAGAAACCCGGCGTGGTTGTTATATCACCTTAGCCTAAAACCACAGGCTTTAAGTATCCCGAGCCTCACAGGAGAGGCCAGTGTTTGTTTCTTTTTCTTCAAGGAATAGTTCTCCCATGTCTCCCTTGAAATCGATTTTGTGGCATCACTTTGTGGGTTTAATGTAAATATGCCATCTGTTGCAGCAAAGCTGTTCCCATAATTTATAATAATCGTCGGCGTTATTATGAACCGAAGAATCCGTCATACATTATTACTGTACGGATTTGTCAGCTCAAAATAACGCGACGAAATTGATGCCACTCTCCACTATTGCGCATTAAGTTGATGATTATTTTCTAGTTATTTCGATCAACACTGCTTTTTATCAGATACGATTAAAACATACGATGGCAAAGACTTCTAACATAATACAATGTCATGTTCGTACATTTTAATAGGTGATGCCCAAGTCTAATGAAAATCGCCGTCTATTGATTGTTAAAGTCTTAGAGACCGTCTTTTGTTTAACACTAGTATACATGTAGTGAACCGATGTAAAGCTATGGTCGATAAAAAGGAAGCCATCACAACTTTCTATTTACTTTTAACTCGAGTTTGAGAGGGTAGCCAAGACAGTAATAATGCCTTGGTCGAGTGGTTCAACGGGTTCGTTCCCCGGCACGACACTTATGTCTTTAAGCAAGGCATTGTGTCTATATTGCTTCTCTCCACCCAGGTGTTTGGTGGGTACCCAGTAAGATGCGAAAGTCAGGGTATTTGCTCAGCATTGTGAGCGTCTGTTAAATGGCGCCTGGTTGTGATGCTCTCAAAGGGTGAAGAATGAACATACATTTTGATCGGGGTAATAATAATATTTTTGTAAAGCGATTAGAGACATCATAGATAAACACTAGTCAGGTGACGCGGGTTATCATTATTTCTATAATCATCATCATCATTATTATCAGCTGAGCAATAGTATATACTTCCCTTACACGTTTTTGATCATAGTTTCAAAACTTCGGGGCTATACAGCCCCTGGCCCTAGCTCCAATCAACGGGATATCGGGTTAGAGGGGGTGGCCTGACTATATTTTACGACGATGATGGGCGTCATCACGGTTTGTTTCGAAGCGAGGGCAAAGACAACCACACGCACGGGTGTTTGATAAAAGGAAACTTGTCACACCACAGCGATGGATATTGAAGGGGTTTCCGTAATCTCCCATCTTTAGAAACTGTTTGCTATGTTTAAGGTTTGAAACGATGTTGTGTTGTGATGTACTAAATGTTATCACTTTGAAGGAAATACGATTAACACTACATAATACACAAGGGTATGGATGTGGGAGAGGAGGGATTTTCCCTCTCGTCTGAAGGCAAGTTTCGTTGCGGTGATTTCAAAATGCGGTAGTTTTAAGGTCTGAAGACGATTAGACATCATGACAACAATTGAAATTAAAGGGTAGTCTCACTCCCCAAAAGCGATATAATTGGCATGTATGTCATTATATACACGACACAAGGGCTCATCTCTTGACGTCGTGTTTTGTGTGGCAAGGTACGGAATAAAATTACACTTTGCACGACAAATTTATTGCTGTGATAAATGCGGTTCGAGTCCCGCCGCGGCACTAATGTCTTTTGACAAGACATCAATCTACACTTGCCACTATCCACCCAGGCGAAGTAAATGGGTAGCCGGTAGGAACAAATTCCTTAAATGCGGTCATTATGTAACACCAAAATGCTAAAATATAGACAATTCCGGACGTAGTAAAAAGGAAGGAAATACTACAATCAAAGTAATTTGTCGTTTAAACGGTGTTGTTTTCAGGCTTAATTACAGAATGACCGAAGGCACCTTATTGCCCATAATATGACATCACTGTGCATTAACCAATTTTACCGACGGCACTGCGACATTGTGTCTCTCTGGAAATTACGTCTGTATTTCATAACTATACTATACTTTACATTACTTTTACCCTCCAACTTGTCTCGGGAAAAGCACACTTTCAAGTTTTCCTGAGGCAATAATTTAATCATGCCACTTAAACTAATCAACATTTACATAACGGAGTAGCAAAAATTTTCGAAACGTGTTTGACAAGTTCAGTTGATCCGCGATACGTCGCATTCCACAAAATATTTTTGACCAGATCTAGCATTAGGAAAACGAAAGTGACATTCTAAACTTTAATCAGAGGAAACCAATAAAATTATACATGTTTTGAAAGATTAAGCAATATAAATTACCAATTCCTGACTTAATTCAAATATATGTTGGATACATTCGGTCTGTTTTAGAGTATTGTGCATCTGTTTTTGATGGAGGTCTTACCTAATATAGCATATACAGAATTTAGAAAGAATTCAGAAAAGGGTGTGTAAACTCATCCTAGAGAAAAGTTCTATAAATTATGAAGACGCCTTGAAACGATACAAATACGGCGTGAAAAATGATGTATTTTTTTTGCCGAATCACTAATTAATAACCCACAATGCAAAGGCTGGATTCCTGAACGAAAAATTGTTGGCATGTCATAACGAAATAAACACAAGTATAGTCAATATAAATGCAGAACCTCTTGTTTTAAACAAAGTGCAATACCATATTATATTGATCTTCTTAATAAATTATTAATTTAGCTGCAGCTTGTGCATCATTGTACTCTAGGTCTTTCGCAATAAGCCGACCCCTTTCTCGATGAAGACTAGAAAACGCTGTCCCCTGGTCATTATATTTTTTTCTTCTTCAAAATTGGTTATTTATATCGCCATTAGCATATATGATAATGATTTAATAAAAAGTATAAATAACAGAGTCATTGACATTCAACATTAATAAGTAAAATTTCGGATAGACACACGTGCCTAATGCATTAAAACACCTTTTTTGTAACCAAATGCCCATCAAATGAAGACGAGAAACAGATAATATATATTCATTATTGAGTACCGAAAGCTAGAAAATCTGATTATAAAAATCAGTTATACTTTCATAATGATTAGATTAATGTGGTTATGTTCAAAAGGTAAACCCCGAAACCATCCAAGGCATTAGCGCTAAACGACTTGGATGGAAAGTGTTTTATTAGTACCGTTTTTTTACTATTACTATCATTATATTAGGATTAATTGGATATCAAAGAGAAAAAAAAAATATATCAAACATTGGAAGCACTAACGATGTATTTCGTATTCATCATAGTCCTCAACATCATGATTCATGAGGCATGATAAGCGCTTATGGACCTCGGTGGATAGTGCTTTATAAGCACCGTTTTATACTATTATCATATTTGGAATTATTGGATGTTGAAGAAAAATAATCTATCACACATTAGAAGCACTAACGATGTATTTCGTATTCATCACATTCCTCCACATCAAAATCATTTTATTTGATAAGTGTTACCGTGCTATAATATGCGAAGTGATTAAAAAATGCAGCGAGATCTTTAATAGGAGATATTTAAAAAAAAGTTACAGAACTTCCATAGAAACTTCATAAGTATTGCTGTAGTAGAGACTCCTCGTCTTAAAGGGACTCGGTATCATTGTTCAGATGGAAGGAAATGGTGCTAAGGTAGTGGCTTCAATGCTAGATGTACAATTAAAGATAATCTGAAAGTTTGAGTAAAAATAGGCCATTATTAATGATAAAAAATTGGAAAAACTGATCTGATCAAAACCTTAATTCTCCCAACTATATTGTTACAATTTAATTACATTTATGCTGGGTAGGTGGTCTCATAAATGCTAGAAATTATGAATGGGCATGCTTTTGGCTTGCACGCTTTATTGAAACTATAGAAAGTGCCATCTGTAAAATGGGAAATAAGAGTTCTTATCTTTCTAAGTCAATGCCATACAACTTTAAAAAAATCTTCTTTATGTAGGACTGCTTTGGAATTCTCAAGTGTAGAGTGTAAACACCCATATTCAAGTGCTATATATTTAAACGGTTTTGTTTCAGGACATGAATCGTCTGTTATTGCAATTATGAGCATGACTAGACTTGTAGGATTGTAAGATTTGCCAAAAATATAAATCATTAAAAGTAATTTTAATTGCAAACATCTATTACAATTGGCCTTTATAGGAAAAGATACATGCAATTCAGTTTAAATATCTTATCCAGGATTACCGGATCAAAATTGTACCTGTTTTCCCCCACTACACTTTGGACAATGGAGATAGAACAGATAAATGTGATTCTGCCTCCTTCCCCCTAATCTGCCAATGCTATAGAGGTTCCTCCCTCTGTTAAACTAATGTACAGGAGAAGGCTGTGCAACATATCTTTAAAATATGAATATAATACAAGATACAAGATACAAGATATTTTATTTGGTCTTTGCAAACATTAAGTTACATAGGAAATTGTTTTCCACTGGCGTTACAGTCATATTCAACAAAATACATATTAACAAGAAATAAGAACATCACGTTTATAGAATGAAATAGATGAAATAAGGAACAAATGCAAAAAGGTAATAAAGCAAAAAAAAAGGTCATTGGTACATGTACTTCAAATCGTGAGTTTCAGAAATTAAGCCTTTGTCATTGGTATTTCAAATCATACAATTAATTTCCGAAGCTGAAGTTTAACGTTTAACCTGTGAGTTGAATTTATGAACAGAGTCGGGTACAAATGAATATCTGAATCGTGAAAGCCGGGTTGGGGTGGGGCGAAGTCGGATACCAGAACGATTAAATGAATAAAATAAATGAAGTGGATGGGTATTGTCTTTCATGATTGCATAGACCTTATCAACAATTTGCTCAGTACAATGAGACTCGACAGAAGCTAATTCTACCCCAATTATGCGTTGTGCTATTTTACGTGGCCTTTCCAATTTCTTTTTGTCCTGTTTTGAGAGAGTGCCAAATGAACAAATAATATTGAAAAGCAGGACACTCTTTATTTATGAATTGTAGAACAGGGTCAGGATAGTTGCATCTTTATGGAAACTTTTCAACTTACGCAGAAAAAACAACCTCTTGTTAGCTTTCTTATACAGAGATTGTGTGTTATCCCTCCATGATAATTTGTCATTTAAGACAGTTCCAAGATACTTTTAGTTTCCAACCTGTTCAATCGCCTCATTACGAATGATCACATTCTCGTGGTCTGTATCTTTCCGACGGAAGTCGATTACCATTTTTTTGGTTTTGGTTGTGTTTAATGATAAGTAATGATCATCACACCAGCGAATTAATTCGTCTACCTGTGAGAAATGATCATTCGCCTGATCAGACAAAAGAGCAACAATTACGGTGTCATCAGCATATTTGAGTATGCTACAGCAAGAAGTTGAGCTTATACAATCACTTGTATATAGTGAAAAAAAAACCGGGGATAGGACACACCCCTGAGGGGCACCTATGTATGTAGTCACCGTAGATGACTGATGACCACCCGTCTTTACTCACTGTGTTCGACCTATCAAGAAGTTGTGAATGCATCTAATCAATCTAAGGTCTACATTCATTCTTATCAGCTTACGAGCCAGACAGTGAGGTGCAATAGTATTCAAAGCACTATCAAACTCCAAGAAAAGCGACCGAGCATAGGTCTTTGGTATCCAAACGATCTAAGAAAACCATGAAATATTGAAAATAACTAATAATTTAAAAAACAATTTTTTTTTAAAGGTGTAGTTATACAATTTTAATGGTATATACGCTTATGAGTATTTTCAAGTATTAAACGTGAATTTGCTAACCGAATATCAATTTTTAAAGGATTAACATACATTGTTTCTTACTTTCTTTTGCGACATGCCGCGTATACTTAGCTTGAAAGTATGAAATAGAAGTAAATATGATATACTATCAAGATTCTAACTTATACGATAACCTAAATCGTGCCTTCAGTTTTGTTTGATTTAAGAATGAGGGTGTGTCTTCTACATGTAGTCATAATTTTCCTGGGAAAGATATATGCCTAGATATCGAATGAGAAAATTAATAACGAAGCATGAAAATATGCAAATTGTAACAACTATGAACGCACTATTTTGTCTTGGCTTGGAGATAGGCTTGCTTTCTTCAGGCAACGGACTGAAAGTAATCTTCTGAAAGTTTTATGTTCCACGCATCAACTACCTGCTTACCCTAAGATGCTTTTAAAGATTTAACTCCATGTCTAAATATTCTTGGGAAGGAGAAAGTAATCCAAGATTGAAGGCCTACAAGCAATATCTGCTTAGTTTCGAGGGATGTAAACGGAGTGGTTAATTTATGCGTGGTTAGTAAGCCAAATCCTCCTCTTGCACATAAAGTAATCATGACCATATTTTTAGACTTTACAGGTGCCGATTGCTTCTCGAATTTCCTCCTTGAATTTCTAATGTGGATAATGTATGGTTTATGCCAGAGAGTTGTGTCAAATTCCAGATGCTCCCGTGGAAGGAACTCTTGTACCTTCGTGATAATAATGCATGTAGCGGAAAAATCGTAGGAGTCTACGGATGTTAGAGGTGTCATAGTTGAGTGGTTTTAGTCTGTCTGGGGATGCAAAGATTATTAAAGGGTTCGATTCCCGGCACGGATGTGTGTGTGTTATTGGGTTTTTACAGACGTGTATCAATCAGATATGATTATTTACGTCTGGGGACCGACCCTTATAACGTCACAATCCGCAAGATGTGCCAGTTTGTAGGCGATAACAGAGAGCTGACTAATTGAACAAACCGCTAGACCAACTTACATCTCCCTCAGAAGTATCTACTTAAGCAAGACATTTTATATACATTGCTACCCTCAACCCATGTGTTAAATATGTACCCGATGTGATGCAAACGTTAATGTTGCAGAATTGCCATGTGTGCTTTTATACAATAGCGCCTGGCCGGAGTAATGCCCAGGGAGGGGATCATGTGAACTCTCATGCGCCGATTGGCAATTAAATCCAATGACGGGGTAACGCTTGTAATAATTATATCTAAAGCGCTCATAATCGTAGTATCAATTTTGGTTGTAATATAATGTAAGAATATTGACTGTATATTGTCAAATTTGGGAATCATCAATTCGATAACAAAAANTAGAAAAATGAACTACTCACGGATATGCGTCTACAGTTTGAAATTATTTACATTCATATTTGGAATACGAAATGCGGTAATTTCAAGGTCACTAATTTTATATTCAAATCCCAATATTCAAATATATATCAGGGAGTTGGTAGGCAAACGTCACATTTTCATCAACTCAGGTTTTGAATACCCCATTGTACTTCGATCAGAAACACGCCATTAGGTTCCTGATTCAATGGCGCCGATCTTGTCACAAAAATTATTAAATATCTTTAAAAAATAAATATGTCAAAACTTTGTCCTCGCACGGAATTAACTGCGGGGAATAAATCACCGAGAAACATCCGGAGAAGATGAGACATGCGAGTAGGCTACGGATGCGACCTTCTTCGATCCCTAGGGGAGGGAAACTAAATCTATCGTCATCCTAGCAAATGAAAGCAAACACGTTTGAGCAAAGCATTTCATAGAGCATTTTGAGCTTTTGAGGGAGTTTTATACAAATGTAAATATTTACAGATACCTATAAGGTAACGAGATATGAATGCTTTCTTAAGTGCAATTTTTTCGTGATTGAGCAAACATTTCGAATAGAGCATTTTTTATTTGTTTCGAGACACTTTTAAAATGTATATGATTATACTTTTCCAGTAACGAAAAAGATAAGAAAACAAAACAATAGATGAAACATTTTCTTGCCTGATATGAAACAAGTTCAATATTCAAAATAGCATTTTGGCTTTCGAGACATATTTGATTATAATCACTGTTAGTCATGTAAACTGGCTCCTATACTAAAACGGGATAAGACACGTGTTCATTTCGAAACGACCAATTCCGAGGCACCATTGTTTAGGATGTACATTGATATCCTCACTATAACTAAATAGGATATGATAACACAGGGAGTTTAACATTTTCACATTGAAAAAAGGATATTTCTGTTGGCGCACATTTGCCCTGCAGCTGTAGTGTGTTTTAGGAAATAAAATGATCCCCGAAAACAAATGGTTCATTCGGATGAAATGTGAGTTGTATTGATAACAATTATGTTTTCAAATAAAGATGATGAATGTTTTATTTGCGAAGAGAATCAGCATTGCCCTCATTTTAAAGAAATAATAACATTTGAAAACAGTCTATTACCCAAGGTCTCAAGGACGTTTTTAGATGTTTACATTATTGAGTAGATTTTCCAAGTGATTTTTAAGTTTTAAATTTTCCCCGTAATCTTGCAAAAATAGGTTGTAATTGCCATTTTCATTACACTGAAGCATGTCGTGGCATAGATGCCACCAATGCCTCGTTTACCGGACTGTTGGAAAACAAATAATGATAGATAAACAAAATATTGTTTGGTCACAGTTTGTTTTCGTATTCCTTTTCTTAATTATTCTTTCTTAATCATGAATGTACCACATTAAAGAAGAACCAAACAAGAGTAAAAGATTCATACACCAAAATTTAATTTTACTTTCATTTTTTAAAGAAAGCTCCGGGATGATTTTTTTTTCTCTTTTCCTCATACGAGGCACTTTATTACTTTATATCATTTTAACAACCGGGATGATAACATTTTGATAACATTTACCAAAACGTTATGAATGCGTAGTGTGGGTGTGTGATTAAAAATAGAGAGAGAGAGAGAGAGAAGAAGAAAACAAAATTCAGCGCATATTTATTAGTGGTTTATAGGTAGTATCCTATTTCTCTCATCTGATATCGCTTTTGATACTATAACATGATTTTTCGCATTTTGATTCGAAGGAAAAACAACTTCCCACCAAAAAAAAAATGAAGTAACAAAGGTAAATTTCTTGCATATTCCTGTTTGGACTAAAGCCTATCGGCATTGGACTTTTAATCAAACTCATCTCATGAGAAAAATGATAATGCCACTAGGATGCCACTGGCTGCGGTTATAAAACCAAATGCTGTCTTTTATCATCATTAAGAGACATACCGTATTCTTTCATGCCAGAAGTTGTATAGGATATTAAAAACATGATAAAAAGGATCGTTTGCCGCTAGGAAATAAAGGAAATGGCTATTCGATACTTAGTACACCTAGTACACACCTGAGAGCGATTGACATTATTCGCAGTAAGGTCCGGAGGAAACGGATTTATTTTGTTGTAAGAAAGGTCAACATATCAACGTCTTCCTATCGATTTTGCAAAGATTGACATAATACTGCATGTAAGTTGTAGACACAACATGTACTTCATTTC
>BEXV01000094.1:228130-246066 GCA_003118195.1 Hemicentrotus pulcherrimus
TATCCAACAATCTATAGGTATCTCTTTACGTAATTGAGTAATGTATTTTCTAATTAAGGTTAAAATATCGAATAATTACTTCTAAATAGGAAACTATTACCAAAGTTGGATTAAAAAAAAACGCCCAAAGTTGCTTGGATACATAATTACCCTCGTGGCAAATTCTTACCCAGTACGTAAATAAACGGTGAGGGCATTTCAATTGGTTAAAACTATTTCAGAACAAAATCTCCCTCATCGCATCGTAAAGGTTAGCTACCTCAATTATAAAAGAGGAATATAAAACAGTAAGCGTGAATTCACGAATAGGTAAACAACAAATTTGAACATCTGACAGAGTGTACTGTTTCCTTGTTTGATTTCGATATTTTCTTTCATGCAAATTATTTTCATTAATGACGACTACGCTAAATAAAAACCTTTCATTTGCTCATTGTCTTTTTTATTGAAGTTTTCTCCCCTCACTTTACTACACTCTCTTTTTTTCTTTCTGTTTCACCTTATATTCTTGTCTATCTTCTTTTTAGGACACCGTATTTTGAACATCCCCGACTGCTGTATAATGCTAACAGTAATTTCTGAGAGTGAGTACCTCTTTGAATTTTTTGATAATGTATTTTATTGTAAAGATTAAAATACCGAGGTCTTTATTCAGTATGTTCTCAAAGTTCTAGGTACGAAACAACGCACAGCCTCTTTATTTTTTGAATTATCTAACCTATTTATACTTGAACGGGTACAGTCTTACTTGTATTTAGTGTTAAATTCTACTTTGTGTTAAAATAATTGCGAAAGCTAGAAAATGCTAGCATGTTGGAAACAAATAAGATATAACTGGAGAGTAAGAAAGACAGAAAGAGAGAGAGAGAAGGGGGCGAAAAAAAAAAAGAATGACGGGTGGGCGGCCATACCATACGTACGTTTGAGGGTGTTGGGCGCATGTGTGGGTGTGTTGTGGGTGCGTGCTTGCGTATGAAAAAATATGAAAGAGTAAAAGGGAAAGAAGGCTAGAGAGGTCGAGGTACATTATCAATTTGACATCATTTAAAGGTATTACAAAGTTTTGGTATGGGGTCATGAATTTGGTTCAAATTAACATATTGGAAGCATATGCGTTCCTACAATATGCATTGATCTTTGTCCCGGTTGAAATCGAGTCTAAAGTTATGAAATTATAAATAATAAACACTTTATGTTGTATAGCTCCCTCTCAAGGTCAAGATATCAATTTAGCTATGAAACAATGTTTTTTTTACTAAATTCGACCGATTAGCTATTCCCGTTTGGAAATTATATATCACAACTACATATTCTGAAATTGTCATGGTCCCAGCTACCATTGCACGGCCGTAGGAGCTATTTGAAATTTGTCAAAATTTATCGGGAGCACCGATAAAATTGTATATTCAATTTTTCTCGAAAAAATAATTGTTTTAGGGGGTTAATTTTTTTAGTGCTCATAAAACATCCACAGTGGCATCCAAATATGAAAAATAAAACATCTTTTTTAAAGATTCACTATCAACCAAATTTTCAAAATTTCCCAAAACTTTGTATTACGTTTAAGTGGGAACAAAATCAGGACTGCCCTGTGTCCTTCTGTTGTTGGGTTGCGACGTCAAAGGCTTTTTACGTACTCGTATTTATTCTCCCATTAGATAAAACAGGGAGGTGACAGAGAAGGGTGGAAACTCTTGTAATTTATTCAAACGCATGCGTGAGTTCTAAAACGTAACAATGGGGTGCGTAACATTCCACATGGCTTTGAAGTTCCATGCTCTGAGCCGCTCTTCCACTGCTGGCAATTTGGGAGGCCAGGCACCAGTTTCACATTTATTAAATTTCCGGCGAAATTTCAGTGTAAATTATAAACTTTATATGGGGAATGCATGGGAATAGTGAATCAAACAATTTTTCAATTGAGTACCCTGCCCTTCCTTAAATGTGTATGCCAGAGTGGGCAAAAGAAAAATTAGATCCTGACAAAAACAATATTTTAGGATAATCCGATGTTTTTTGCATGTTTTAATGTCCCGCCATTTAATCTATGATATACAATCTTCGAAAACTTCAAGTTTGCTAATGCATGCTTTCGCATGCTTTTTTTTTTTGCAGTTGGAAAAATAGTATGAAAATACAAAAGTTGGTGTTCGCTCGTTCAACATTCAACAATATTGATAAGAAATCATTGAAAGGGACAGCGGACATTTGCTGAGATACCATTTTCTGATGTAAAGATTCTAAATTCTGATATTTCATGCGCTCGTTTATCTTGCCAACTGGTCAACAGTTGCAGATTAGCGCATAACTTTTTGGCAGCTTGGAGCATGGGTCTCTAGTAGAGCGGCTTGATTCCACTCCTTCTCTATCACCTCCCTGATATTAAAAGCAGCCTGTTGGTTTTTAATTCAATGCATTATCTTTATCATTCTTCTCTACAGAACAGATGTGAGTGCGTGGAATACTTTCAGAGAAATTATAGAGTCGCCCTTTTTCTTCATCTTGAGCAAGAAGCCTCGACACCAATAAAGGGTTCGTACCCGTTTCCTTGACAATATGGTCATGATCGCACTAGAACAAAAGAAGCTAGAGCAATAGATGGACTACTTATTCAAGGAGTAGGATGACAACTTTCTATCAAGGTCTGGATTAATCAAATTAAACCTAATTTAGGAATGACTAAACTATTTGAAGTCATTGCTCTTCCTTTTCTCGATAAATATCTGATTTGTGAAATACTTTTTTTTTTTAATGATGGTGATTTTCCTGTAAAAATACATAGAAGTCAGTGGCCGAACAGACTGGCTTATCCTTAATCATGTGTGTCATGCTTTCGTTCTTGAATGTTCGGAATATCTAACAAGTGACGCTGAACAATTGCCATGGGATACGCGATATTTGTAGCTGAGAATATGAACACACACTGAAACTTTGTATTCATCGTGTATTGATTTAACACGTTACTTCAGTGAAATTTTGTGATTATTTATTTCTGCAAAATGGATTACGTAGATAATGACACTATGGACAATTACACCACATTACCGTTTGCTAGCCCACCCATAAATAAAACCTTGTATATTGGGTTTCTATTCGCTGTACTTATCATTGGTATGATCGCTAACACGAGTTTAATTTGGCTCGTAGCGACCGTCAGGGACCTGCGAACTCCTCCAAGTGTACTCCTGACAAATCAGTCAATAGGAGACCTGTGTTTCTTAGGATTCTCCATGATCCCTCAGCTTGTGGATGCTCTTGTACCAGGGTATAACCAGCAGCCTTGGTTGTGTCATCTCAATCACTTCACCTACTTCACTTCATTTGCCGTCTCCGCTTTAAGCCTCATGGCGATCAGCATCGAACGCTACTGTGCCATCGTCATCCCACTTAAATTCAGGATGGTCCGTAGTTTACGCACGACGTCTGCTGTGTGTGGGTTTATTTGGCTTCTTGCGAGTACATTCGGCGCCTATGCTGTCTCGGCAACGGAGTCCGCGTCCGAGAGGTGCACCTATCCTTATGAGCAGCTCTCCTTTCGGATTTACTTCATGTTCCAGTTGATTTGTCTATATGTCGTACCTGTACTTTGTATGACGGTGTTCTACGGTATCTGCGCGCGACATCTCTTGCGGAAAGAGATTCGCACCTCTGCTAACGACAACGCGAGAGTCCGCGTAGCCATCAATCTCATGGTCATCACCCTTGTCTTCTCCCTATGCTGGTTGCCGCATTACATCTACTATTCATGGTTCCTATTTTTCTTCGACTTTAAAGTATTTGGCACGCGGTCCATGTACCTCTTCCGCGCCAGTAGATCCGGGCTGTATTACTTCGCTTCGTGCATCAACCCCATAATCCTCTACGCCATGAGCTCATCATTTCGACGCCATTTTATTCGCAAGGTGACGTGCTTTGTGGTGCATCGCGAGGGGCAAGAGAGTAGTCAGGTGAGCGGGCGTACATATACAGCCCTTACTCATCAACACGTCAGCAACGCAATGAACAGTCATAAGAATAACGTCCCCGGCCATAAAGAAGCCCGTGAATCATGTGAAATTCAAATGAATAAGATGGAAAAGTATTGTAACAAAGAGGAAGAGCAGGCCCTTCGCTGTCCGAGATGCATTCTTGAAGATGGTGTTTGAATGAACTCGACCATGGTTATACATCAGTGGTGGATCTACAGGGAGCGATTCGAAAAGCAGTGGGAAAATAAATGTAAGAAGTAAGGTTTCTGAAATGAGAAGTGAAATCGCTATAAGAAAATGACACGACCCCCATTGAAGAGCCCTGGTCCGTTCGTTTGGTTAGCTCCCTCTTATTTCCTGCAACTAGTAAGACCAGTACCGAGCATCCATCCCATAAATAGACCGAAGCTACACTACTGGGCCCCTTTGCACAAAACTTACAATTGATGCCATGGTAACTACCATGGAAACCTTGATTTTGATTGGCTGTTGAGCCCTGTTACCAAGGTAGTTGCCATTGATAGCAAATGAGTTACAATCAATGGTAAGTTTTATGGGGCCCAACGGGGCCCACTGGTCTCTGCCAAACGCACGCACATTTATTATACAAAACGAATCTTATGACTGACCTGCAAGGTTGGATAGTAACTTGTATAGAAGAAAATCATTTATTTGTTGAATAGTAAGCACATATCATTTCACCAAGTAGCATGAATGCTTGAAACATTATGCCAAGCCTACCACCTTCAAAGCTTTATTTATAAGGTAGTGCATGTGTTGTATTTATCATTTTGGCATCGAGTGTTCTAAATGTTTTCAACAGTAATTATTACAAAGTTACAAAATAGTAAAGGTGTCTCCGGTAAGACATTGTCAATATTAAAGCGCAATTGTAGATCGTTCGTTTGCCATCGAAAAGAAGTGTGCTCATGAACCACTCACACGCACGAATATATTATGATAGAAAATCAAGGATGGTAATGGGTAGGTAGGATAGTTCGAAGTTCTTCAGAAGGGGCGTTGCTAAGCCATGTTAAACGGGGGTGTTTTTTATTTATTTACTAATTTATACATGCATGTTCACAATTTCACAATTCATTGGAGTTAACATCACAAGCAATAAAATATAATAAGTGTCTGATCAAATTTACTCTAAAATTAGGCCAAAATCTTTTGCAAACGAGCAAGTGAAAACAAAAATGATACTCGCGTTTTCAAATTTTCCAACGGAGTTTTAGTTAGCAGGCAAGGCTAAACATACACAAAGAATTTCTGACAGACAAATTGGTGGAGGGTGGTGTCACACCTCTACACCCTCTTTTGCAACGCCTTCGTTCTTCCCGCTAAATCGCAATGTGACACAAAAACCAATCGGTCTTCTTTGTTCTGTCAACTTGACGGTCGGGAAGATTTTAAAAAAATATTTCTGGTCAAGAGAGGTGAAAGAATCCATATGGATCAAAAGTATTAATCGTTCACTGAATAAAGACTCTGTTTCAGTTATCTCGACGAAGCAGGCAGCAAGTGTGTGAAGAATCTTTTGGCTTGAGAGAGTCCCAAGAAGTGGATGAAAGCTTGTCTACTAAATCTGAGTTTGGTGGATGCCTAACTGACATGATCACCCCCAACTGATGAAATTATTCTGTTTGAAGAAACACATAATATGCTTACATGCTTTTTATTTTTTTAGTGAATTGAACTATTTTGCGTGAAAATTTTGAAATAAAAATGTGTGTGTTTAAAGCTGCTTTTGACAACTAGGCCGGACTATTAGCTCCGTACAAATATTAAGAAAGAAAAATTCTACGTAGGAAATTACTACCAAGGAAAAAATAAACCGGAAAATGACTACCGTAAACTATTGTATCTTCCAATGCACTTCCCCATACATCCTTTACGCAAGTAGATGACTTAGTTTAACTTTCCTAGAAAGGTTCTTTTCCCAACGTATTTGTGTTCGATGGTAGTTGTCAAAGAGGAAGTTGTGGATATTTGCGTCGAATAATAACCAAGGGCGTTCTTGTCCGAAATAATCATTTAAAACGTATAATTTGAAAGCTTTTTAATAAGTCGTTGCTTGTATTCTTCGACATCAAATGGAAAAGAAATCAGTCTTTTCTGTTTTCACTTCAAGACCGGCGGTAAAGCTTTTTGTCGTTCAAAGCCTCGGCATGAGCTCAACTCGGCGCGAGGGGTGGATGACCTATTTTAATTGTCTCAGAAAGGTTGTTGTCCCAACGGATGTATGTTCGATGGAAGTTGTCACAGGCAGTTAGTCGTCCAAAGAGGGTAGTTGTAAATATTTGCGTCGAATGAAAATCGAGGGCGTAGTTGTCCTAAATAATCATTTGAAACGTACAATTTAAAGGCTTTTTATAAGTCAGTGCATCGAAAAATGTGTTTGTCGATGTATTTTGATTGCGATTATTTAATAACTTACGTCTAATTTTGTAAACTGTTTAAATAGTTGATGAAATATTAAAGACATACAATCGTGTGTTCCCATGAAAAATTATATACTATTCGGATGTATACCCTATAACAAATGTTATTGGTCTCCAGAAGTGGAGTTCACTTTCACGACCGATCGGTATTTGTTTGTATTCAGCTCATTAACAATATCCTTCATTGGCTAGTAGACATTGCACTGAGAGGAACGCAATTTAATATTTAAATGAGTTGTCTTGTTCTTCACGGATAAATGTTACTTTAAGGAATTATTCAATTGCATAAAGAGTTAAAGAGAAAGCCATTTTTTTAAAAGGACGACATTTAATTAACACAAATCTAGGGACGTGTATCGCTATTCTAAAGGGAAAAGAGAAGGGGTGGGCAGAATCGAGGTTGAGACACGGTGTTGAGAAAATAAAAATAAATGACAGAAAATTATTCTGAGTCGAGAGAGCACAGATGAAAGAAGAAGAAAGTGAAAGTTAGGAGATGGGTGATATTAATTACCCGATTGATTAAACTTTCATGAGGGATAAGTACCCACATCATCTGTAGCTTATAAGAGATACCATAACAAATCAATCTGCTCCAAAATTAATCTATATGAAAATGAGCTAGGGGATGATATGAATTTTTCATCCGTGGCAGTCTTCTTGTAGGGGCCCTCAAAACCAAATATTACAGCTGGGCCGTCAAATGGAAAAGAAATCAATCTTTCTTTTTTTTCTCTCTCTCTAAGACCGGCGGTAAAGCGCTTTGTCGTTACGAGCATTGGCATGAGCCTAGCTCGGCGCATTATCTTTTCCTGGGCTTTACAAGATGTTGATCTTTCTCATTTAAAACTTATTGTTAAAGTGAGCGATTCAGAACAGCTTTAGTACATTTAAGTACTTTGCTCTGGATCATTAAAGATCATAATGTTTGACTGACATTCTTCGTTCACTTCTCGATATATATAATACAAAATAAATTTCCATTTACTTGTGCATTTTTGCCATTTTTCCATCACAAATAATACTACAGCGTTAACTGTGACTACACTGCCAGGTTAAGTGTTATACAAGAATCTTAGCCAAACCACACAAAAAAAAAGTTATGAAAGATCAATTGTGCCTGATTAAAGATTGAATCAATGTTGGGGTTCAATCAGAAGATAGTGGTTTTAGAAAAATATGCGAATATCCCCATTTGGACTCGATTCTAAGTATGATAAATGATTATGTACAATTATATACATAATTTACATAGGCTCTTCTATGTTGAAAATGGACTATTTGCGAGGGCTTTGTTATAACTGTACAATGTTACATATATTTATGATATTGTTGTATAAAGTGTGTATTATGTGTAAGTTGTTCATCATTATTCTTGCTCGTTCAGTTTTTTAGCACTTGATAAACTAAGACCATTACTTCAATCAAGGTCTGTTAATATATTAGTGCAAACTACAGTTTGTCCTTTACTTGTTAATAGCCATATCTATTAATTTACTATATCTGATCAATAAACAATAACCCACCTGCATGGGGCTTGGCTCATACAAAATAATAGGGTCTTTTAGATTTGCGTGGACTGATACGTGTGACGTCCATTCAAGGCAGTGCATTAAAAGGACGTCGATCGTAGCATAGACATATTGTCTTCGTGCGAATCTAAAAGTACCTAATAATAATGCTACGTTTACACTATGTTCCCGGCGGCCACGGCAACCACGTTTTTGTGTACCGTCGACAAAATGGGATGGACGTGAGACAACGCGGGGGACGGAAAGGGGTAAACGTGACAGGTCGTGATTGCCGTGGATGCCGGGCCAGATTTTTTAACTTGTCAAAAACGATAAAAAGAACGAACGGACTGAATCTGGACTAGGAGGCGGTCCGTGGTGGAACGATTTACGGGCCGGCCCGCTAAGGCACGTTGCGGTCTACTACGGTCTGAGTCGACGCGCTGGTCTGAGGATACAATGATTGCTATCACTTGGGAGGCTCTTTTTTTATACCTTGGGCCCAATCGTGCTTCAGAGCGGCAGGGCGTCCACGTTTCATCCGTAGAAAGCCTTGAAAGAACGTGAAAAACGTGTCAGACCTTGATCAGAACGTGAGAAACGTGAGGGATCCCATTAGAACGAGACGGGCCGGCATGGAACGTACTGGTAGTCGTGGTAGACCGCAGGCCGAACCGTAGAGTGCCTTGGAACCTACGGGACAGGCGGACAGCATCCCCTCGCCCTCCTACGGCCCATCACGCAAACTGTGATTGACCGTGAGAAAACCTGGCAAGACCTAACAAAACTTGAATACAGAGAAAAAAATGGCGAAAATCTTACGGCGCACTACGTTTAGGGAAACGGGGCTGCAGTGGTCGCCGGGTACATAGTGTAAACGCAGCATAACAAAATAAATTTGATAACAATTATTTTTCATATCTTCAAATAGATCATTTCGAAGATACATGTAGCACTTGTAAAAATGACCCCCAAATTAATATCCACAGTTCTTTCAAACATTGAAATCCCACTTTGTGTATTTAGAATATCACTTGGCAAGACATTAATCCATATTTTCCACTCTCCACCCAGAAGTAGTAAACGGGTACTCAAATGGAAGACATTCCTTGAAATTGCATTTAACCCTCGATATTTCAGTCTTTATACACGAAGCTACGTTATCTTAGATTCCTGGTTTTGTCTGGTTTCGCTAAATTTCTAATGTGATTTTCGAAAACATTATTGATGATAGTACGCGTGCAGGTTGAGTAATAATTCCTTGCCCATATTATACACTGATTGATTAAATCATTAGGTTTCTAAATGCAATCAATTTTCATCTCTCTATTTTTCGAGAACATCACTGGCGATTGTCAACGTGCACCAGTCTATAGAGTTAAAAATCCTTGCCACTATCTAAAATAATGATAAATATCAATATGACAATATAGTTTCCTAATAAATTATTTGACTAATAAATGCAATCAATTTCCTTCTCTCTATATTAACCGAAGATTATAGGGATATATTTGTGTAGATTGCCTAGGTATGTTAAAGGCAATCTGAACAAATTCATCAAGTTTATTGGAATTTTATGTGTACTTTCTCTTTCTCATTAAATAGATGCAATGCACATTATATTAATGATGATGATGATGAAGAGGATGATGACGATTATAAATATTATGTTACAAACTTGGCGAACAGAAAGTTATTTACAAAGATTCATACATACCTATCTCACGATATTAAATTGTTATTCATCAATTTGAGCAAATTCTGTTATAGAATAAGGGCTGTTTTTTTTATTTCTATGAGAAAAGTAGTTGGAATGTCGTGTCGAACGTCTACAAATTTCGCAATTATGTTGTACTGCTCAAGTGCCTGTGTTTTTACCCGGTATTCAATAGTTGAAAGTGTGCTGCTAATTTACTTTGCATAATTATGAATAAATTACTGCTGTTCTTAAAAATTGAATGAATTGAGTTGTGGTTCTCTGTACTTATTATAGGTTCATCAGTACAATGAATATAGTCTTTTCAATTGGTCTTTTCATGCGTTTTCTCTTCTTTTTCTTATGGTCTTTTCACTAGTTTCCTCTGTCTTTCTTTCGCCACAACGAATTAATCACTTTCCTTGCGACTGCCATAATTTCTTTTTCAGCCTGTCATATAAGTTGGATAAACCCATTGAATAATCATGCGAGGGGGAAGAGTTTTCAATAATTGCTAACCATACCAACACACACGCCCTTAAACCTAATTACAATCCTGACATTTATCCTGTTTTGGATGAAATGAAGCCCAGAGCATTTTGTCCCAGGTGTAAATGTCGGATAAAATTTTAAGTCTGATACCGCATGCAGGAAAACGCTGACAATAGAACAACTTGTATTTTTATCTTCAAGGGAAGAGTCTTTAAATATTTTAATCACGTCTAAGTTTGGCAGCCGTGCCTTGTCCCCGCAACCCCTGGATATATATGCCATTTAGTAGATTTAGTTGGTTAGGATCGGCCAATTCTTTTTAGAGCGTAATTCAGGCACACATCAAAAAACAAAAAATAAGCCTTTAATGTCATTTCCGCCCACACACGTCCTCGATTTTGTCTTGAATAAAAAAAGCCAAACCTTTCTAATGTAATCCAAGGAAATATCACAGGAGACTCACCTCCCTCACCTTAGTAATATTATAAATATAAAAGTAAAAATAGTCATAAAAAAGAGAGGAAATGATGGTAATAAAGAAAAAAATGTAATAAAATTAAGATAAAGGTTACAAAATGGCAAAATGGCTAACTCCCCAAAAGATAATGTACAAATATTCCTAAAACATTCTGAAATGTTGACGATTGCATAAGTTTGCAAAGCTTTTTCCGACAAAAAAATATTTAATTGTAATAGGAACGTGAATGAGTCCGTTATTGGAGATAGGAGGGGAGGAGAACCATCCAGATATCTGTTTGTTTGTTTTTTTATAAATTTATAGCTTGTCCATTTTAAGTTTGCTTGAAAACATTATAACAATATTCAAGTACTAGTTTTCACCATTTATACACGTTAAGAATAGCAAACGTGATGCCTCTCCATGCGCCTGTTTTGGAAATATAAAAAAGGGAAGCAACGAAAAAAAACAAGAACGATTGTACATGTAATATAAACCGTATAAAGCTTATAGCGTTTTACGTGGGTGCTGGGATATGGTTATTGACCCGGTCTATGCTGTGTAAATGACAATAAATCATTTTCCATTTGGTAGTAGCCTTGTTATACAAAGCTGCCCTAGAAATAAGTCTGCTTCTTTTTTTTATCCTCATAGCATCAAAGGATGTTGGACACTTAAAAGCTTGTATGGGCATGATGTATATCACACGCTAGACTGAAAACTTCAGTCTCTCTAATCGTCGGTTGTTCCGCTGAAACTACGTCTGGCTCACTAGACCTCACTAGACCTCCTTCGAATGACAATGACAATGACAATAAATGTCAATAAATGTCAGTTTTGTTAAAGAAATGACCCAAATCAGATGGTTATTTCTGTCTAATCACACGCGGGAATATGAAGTCTAGAACAATATGGTTGGAGTTGCAATAACAGAGGCGTTTCACGCCGCTTGATTTTACGGGCTGCATGGTCAAACATCACGATAATATTACAGAACGATCTATGTAGAAATGTATGACGCTAATCGATAAGACTTCGGCACAATACTTGCTGTTATTGTCATTATCATATCATCATCATATATTTTACATGTGACCAGACCTTCATGAAAAACAATTTTAAAAAAATGAACGAGGCCTGTGATAGTGCCCAAGATACCCTAGGGTTATCGCGAAAATTGGAAGGAACACGCGATCATATTAATATGTTCATAAGCATCTTCACCATTTATATGAACTCAGAGGCGGTGGATGGGGTACAGTGCCCCCACTTTTTTCAAATTACCCCTAAAGTGCCACCTTTACCATAAGAAAGCTGCCTTCTTTTACTTCAGATAAATGCCTTGTTTTTATTTATAACCGGTGCCCATAACAAGTATATATAACAATATAGAGCAATTGTAACTAATTCATTTTAAAATACTAATCTCTTTCATTTTTACGAGAAACTTTCACCCAAAAAGAGTATCAACTTATTTATGCAATTTGCATTCTGGCAAAGGATAATATCTCTAGCTCCACACACACATAGTGCTGGGAAGGAACTGTCCATAATTTGAATACATTTACTTGATAAACGACTTCACATTACACCACGTTATCAACAAAATGGCGATGCCCATGTCGTGCTGAGAAACTGTACGTTATTCTTGCTTTATGCCTCTCTAATACACTTCAGTGGGAATCATGTAGATTGATTAATGGACTATAATATCATAGATCTTTCAAAATAAATAAAGTTATTTCTTGAGGTGAGTTTTCATTTAAAAGCCAAAAGCATCCAAAATGAAAATAAAGATCGTCTCTCATTCATGAGTGGTCCGCCGAAATCAGGCAAAGCTATGATCGAGATATCAATCAACGGTCATACCAACTTTGAAGATCGATTCGGGGGATTAAATGTTGAAAAATATGGCGAATATAGATTGTCACACTCAAAGTTAAGTTAATTTGAGTGCAGTACATCATGATGCACTTATAAATCTATACAAGCATAATCCATACGCCGAGAATATTCAAACAATCTTGGAGGTCCAACAGGGTCGAAAAAGCGATGCGCACAAAAAGGCGGACAGAGAACAACCTGTTATATAGGCACGGGTTGTTTTCTGCCCGCTTTTTTGTGCGCATCACTTTTTCGCTGGAGCTCCGGAGTACATAAGTCCGTATAATGGGCCGGACGAGACTGCAAAGAATCCTGCAGTTGTCCCTGTCTACTTAGTATGGTGGCTTCTAGGGGACACGCATACGCAAAATTTGACGTATACCTGTGCGAAAAAAAGTGGATTTTCACGTCTTTGACGTGAAAATCCACTTTTTTTTTCGCAAAGGTATACGTCAAATTTTGCGTTTGCGTGTCCCTTAGAAGCCACCATAACTTAGCCTCGGTTTCTCTGACTCGCTTCGCTCGCCAGAATTTAGAGACTCCAATTCCAACATACAGCGGGGCATCGACAAGAGGCTACTGTCTACTCGGACCTAGCTGCTACGATTCATTAAAGAGAAGGTTGAGTTCTGGGAAGAGGTGAAAAATAATTCGTGATCTTTATCGTTTGTTATTATGCTAGCGTTTAAGAACAATATATAAGACATATTCCCTGAAAAGCATTGCTCTTCAAATGCCTTCATATTCTAAATATGTCATGTTTATCGTAAAACTCGGGGGGATGTTTTTTTCGCCACACGTTCGTGTAGTCCCATATACATCTTTCTGTGTACAGTGTTTGTAACTTTACCAAATTTCTTATCATTTTGATGATTCCAGAACCTTGCAATACACACAAATTCTTATATGCTAGGTGATCAACCTTTTCTGGTCGATACCACACCGTTTCTTTCACAATGCAATCGCATGACCAGAACTCAACTTCATCTTTAAGTAGACTACTCGGTCTAACTATTATTCTAATAACACTTAAGGTCTAGGCTTAATCACTGTTAATTAGTAGGTCTAACTGAGTCAGCTAAACTTCACGATATATTTCAAATAACGCACATATATCTTTTTGACTTACAAAGATCTGTGATGAACCGGAACCGTAACCCTCCTTTGATACTAATGACGGCGTATCTATAACTGATCAACAGGAGGCTGCTTCCCACCAGAAATGGCCTACGTAAAGTTGTATTTTTTTCCCAGGGCAGCAGAGTCCCGAGCAGAGTACCACCCCGTGGCACAGATACACTGCAAATAGAACTTGGCCTTCTGTTGCTGCATGGTGGAACTGTGCCATTACTAATTAAGGCGCCCGGTGCGAATGTGAACTAGCGCCACGTACTTTGCCTTTAAATCTATATAGCCTGCGCTACTTTCGTCTGGGGTAGAGAGTTCCACTCTCTTGTTCTTGGATAAATCACAAAAGGAAGAACGATACCAAGTCCCGTTGAATGGAGTATCGATTCCCAAAATGTGGAATCAGTCGTCTGACTTTATACACCTTCTGAAGAACTTGGGTGCTTCATGAGAAAATGTTAACTATTTTGAAAATAGAGATTAGCAGCAGTTTGGAACGACAGTTTCAGGTGGTTTCCATAATCCACTGTAGACTGGGGAGCATGCATGCTGTAGACACCTGACCCTAGAGTAGACTTCCTACCAAGTGTGTTTGAAAAATGTTTGCAAATCGGCCAACACTTCTTTGTGTCACTAACTTTTCTATTAATGATGCGCACTTGTTAACTTAAGCACTACAGATGTTCGAACAATAGATTTCACCTTTTATAACTATTAGCTGTTGCAATTTCAAACTTGTCAGAACCTTGCCAAATTATGCGGTCATGGTATTGTTTAATGAAAAAGAAAGAAAGAAAAGGATTTAAGCTGTCCTATTTCTTGAGATACCTAGTCTACTATCTCAATGTATGCCTACTAATATAGCTGGGTCATTTGGATTTCAGCCGTATGTGCAGTAGCGAAAGGAAAAGTACATAATAATGCAATTACATTATACATATTACATTATACGAAAAACAGATAAAATTATGTGAATTCTCAGTTTCTTTAAGAGTTTTTTTAAAAATACAAAATCGGGATTGACCGATTGACTATGCATTTACCGCCGCCGCCCCCCCAAACGACTGTAAGATTTAAGTTCCTACAAAAATATAGGCCCCTTTTTAGCTACTGAAACAGCATACGAAAAGTCATTGTAGAGGTTATAAAATGCACATTACTGCAGTATTGAAATTTCTTTTCTCCCACTCTCTGTATTGGATAGCTACATTAAAATACAGAATTATAGTATTTAGTGTACCGTGTAAAGCAGAGTAACATAATTTGCATAACTAGCCAGATTAATTCAAGTAAATCAATATCGTAGTGAGATGGGCATCGGAAATGGAATAGTAGGCTTGGATATGGAGGACTGGGAATATAATATAGTTAAAAGAGAGAATATGCAAGAAGGTTCATAAGTGCAGAAGAAAAAAAGGGCGGTTTGGTGTAACTGCACGGCTCACAAACTTCAAAAATTGCGAAGTGGATCATTTGGGACGCGGCTGGTTGAGCTCTTGATAAGGTTGAGAAACAAAAGCTTTCAGGATGAGAAGCCGAACCATTCTTGAAACGAGACGAGAGAACTGAATTTGATGCTTATGAATAAGATAACATGAGAGGTTCATGCCTCAAAATTATGAAGAGGGTCTGGAAGGATCAGCACCGGGAAGATGTAAGCTATATAATAAGGAGAAATTGAGATGGAAGGAGACATGAAGAGATGCAGAGAAATGTATAATCTCCAGTCACAGCGACTCCAGACCGACAGTAGACCTAACAGGATTTGTAAAACCACGAATTGCTAAGATTCGATCGGTGTGGATTCATTTTGGCGATGTGACTGAGGTATAACTTCGTATATCAATAGGGACTT
Source organism: Hemicentrotus pulcherrimus (assembly GCA_003118195.1). Classification (NCBI taxonomy): domain Eukaryota; kingdom Metazoa; phylum Echinodermata; class Echinoidea; order Camarodonta; family Strongylocentrotidae; genus Hemicentrotus; species Hemicentrotus pulcherrimus. The sequence goes on from BEXV01000094.1 coordinate 243,566, forward strand.
TTAGATTCGCACGAAGACAATGGGAATTGCTCCGGTCGACGTCCTTTTAATGCACTGCCTTGAATGGACGACACACGTACAATCCACGCAAATCTAAGAGTCCCAAATACCCCTACTACACCGACGAGACCGACACCAGACCGACAATAGACAAAACAAGATTTATAATACTACGAATGGCTAAGATTTGATCAATGTGGAATCGATTTGGCTGTGTGACCGAGGTATAACTCTGAATATTTGTACCCTGTTACACCAACGGGACCGGCAATAGACCAAACAAGATTTATATTACTACGAATGGCTAAGATTTGATCAATGTGGAATCGATTTGGCGGTGTGACTGAGGTATAACTCTGTATACTAATACCCCTGTTACACCAAAGAGACCGACACCATACCGATAATAGGCTGAATAAAAATAACACGACAAGTAGCTAAGAATCAGTCGGTTTGGAGTCGGTGTGGAATCTGTTGGGCGGTGTGACCGAGGTGTAACTACGTACTGTACTACATCAGTCCTTCTATAACGAAACAGGCATCGGATCGACAACACACCGAACCAAAAATGACATATCGGCCGACTGGGAGTCGTTTACGGCGGTGTGACTGAGGTATTACGAGAAGCGGAGAAATAAGAAAGGCGATATGGGAGCAACCACTTCGTAATGATGTTATGGATGATGTTATGGACAAAAGGAATTTAGCCTAGCAGGACTGACGTCACAACTATGTCAGAATTAAACTAAAGGGGGAAGTTTAACAGCGCTACTATTCCCATTAGGGACTCACATATTTCATATTTCATTGAAGTTGATCAAGTGTGCGACAAAGTTCACTTTGAAAAATAGAAAATCAGAACCGCACACAATAAAGAGGTCAAAATTCTTCAGACGCATTGCAAGTTTACCAATATGGATATAAAGAAATAAAAAATAAGATAAATAGAGTTGTTGTTTGAAATGGATTTCAAGTGTACTGTAGGCCCTACTTATAACCAAGTAACGAGTGAAGCAGCCTTCAACAGCAGTGAAGCTCAGTCTTATAAATGAACGTGCCAAGGAGGTCCCGAAGCTCTATTGAAGCAAAGCCTAAGGGAAATTAGGTAAAAGTCCGTCATCGTATTTAGGTTACTGAATCACAATAGAAAGTACACAAAAGAAGTCTTCAAATCAAGGGATATTATGAATATCTTTATTAAAATATCAAAATAAACTATATACAGCATGAAGTTGACAAATAAAAATGCACCAGTGTATGCACTTCTGCTATTGTGTTTTCTTTAAAAAATGAAGTCAGGTTAGATTTACTAATTACCGGTAGTTAATGTTTGAAGCTCTGTGTTCAGTCACTTTTCAATTAAAGGAAAATCGGATTACAATGATCCTTACTCGTACCCATTACAAATAACTCTGAAAACCATCATGTGAGCAACTTGTAATGTATCTTTCATATGGCATTTTAGATGTGAATTTGTATAAGTTACATTCTGACCCTCTTAAATAAAGGGAAATTTGGACTATGAAGATCCTTGCTCATACCATATTAAGAATTAGCAACTCTATAAAATCACCATAACTTGAAATGTATTTTACACAGAATGGATGAGACATGGCTTTTTATAATCACATATGCATTCCAACCTTGAAGCTCCGTCCGTATTTAGTCCCTTTTTATTAGATTACAATGATCCCTGCTAATACCATATTTCAAATTGGCAACTCTATAAAATCACCATAACTTGAAATGTATATTACGCAGAATGGATAAGACATGGCTTTTTATATTCACATGTGCATCCTAACCATGAAGCTCCGTCCATATTTAGTCCCTTTTAATGGATTACAATGATCCCTGCTAATACCATATTACAAATTGGCAACTCTATAAAATCATCGTTTGAGCTCCTTGTCATGAATATTGTGCATGAAATAGTTAGATATGGCTATTTATGAATCACTTGTGCAGAGAGAGTTCAACCTCATTTAAATTGTATACCAGTGCCTTCCTTATGCACTGAAAACATAACGAGTACAGAAAGTGGATATAAGTGAATTTCCATGAATTTAAGGGGACTAAATTCAATATCATCATACTATGTTGCCAATGTAATATGTACAGTTTAGCAATAAGGAATCTCTTTTGAAAATACATACCGGTACATTTCAAACAAATAAATACAAATTAAAAGATTTAATTTAATCTGTTTTTTCCAACCATGAATTGATTACATTCAATCATTTTACAAAATATATCAACAAAGCCTCTAGCTGAAAAGGTGTACTAAGGTACACAAGAGGCACAAAACGGGTCTTTCTTCAAATTTACATACACTGGTGCCTTTCCAGTCATTGACATCTTCATTAAAATATTGCACTTACAGAGATTATTTACAATGTTTATTGTTATCAGGGGCGGATCCAGCTTTTTATAAAGGGGGCGGGGTTTGGGGTGGTATGCGAGGGAGCGTAGCGACCGAGTCCAAGCGAGCGGAGCGAGCG